>JAVLUX010000047.1:2002500-2055000 GCA_032164185.1 Moxostoma hubbsi | reverse complement strand
TATCAGGTGTGCTTCATTTACCAATGACTAAAAGAGGCTTGTTAATTATGCACCTCTTCTCGCTCTCCCGCCCTACTCCTGTCCTGAGCCTGGCTGAAGGGTGGCCCAAAGAGGCGGGGCAACGATGACGAGCCGGAGGGGCGGATTATTCCGCCACAATATATATATATATTGACCAGAGATGAACAACAGAAAATAAGCACAGTTAAAATTATGTACAAAATATGGTAGTTGTAAGTGTATTATGACGGACATGCTAGTCTGCACTGTCATTTACAATTGACAACTCTGTGCAAAATACATCAAAAACTGCTTTTAGACCACAGTAACAATTGTAACCGGTGGGATTAAATGGGTTAACAATTAGCTTCATTCTGTATGCTCTAGTCATCAGTATAGCAATTTTAGTATGCCTAAAATGGCCCAACCCGATATCACGCCGAGGCGTGAAATAGACACGCCGGTCCACTCGCGGATGCGTGTCGGTGTCACGCTTTGCCTCCTCCAGGCGTGTACATGACACGCGCGCGTCTACGTAGAATACCGTCAGGGGGCGATCGTTTCCTCGACGCCAACAACTCTCCGCGCACCAGAGAGGAAGCGATACCGTTGTCGTCGCGTTGCACGTTCGTGCGGGCGGGATGCCGGCCAATTTCGCCGGTTACTTTCACTTGTGACCATATGTGACAAATAAAGGTTCATTACATAGTGCTGCTTTCATGAAGAAATCCTAACGTTGCTGTAGCCTAACGTTGTTATACGTGTGTGTGTGTGTGTGTGTGTGTGTGTGTGTGTGTGTGTGTGGGCTGTCGAGTATCTTGTGCTGATGTAAATAAACAAATAAATATATATATATATATATATAAATATATATATATAAATATATATATAAATATATATATATATATATATATATATATATATATATATATATATATATTTATTTAAAAAGTGTATTTATATACAAAAATAAACCCGGAAGTGGAGAACGCGATGTATCGCTTCCTCTTTGGTGTGCGGACAGTTGTTGGCGTCGAGGAAACGATCGCCCCCTGCCGGTATTCTACGTAGACGCGCGCGTGTCATGTACACGCCTGGAGGAGGCAAAGCGTGAAATAGACACGCATCCGCGAGTGGACCGGCGTGTCTATTTCACGCCTCGGCGTGATACCGGGTTGAATGGCCGCTGTACAGCACGCGGAAGCACTTTTGCCTCGCGCTAGTGCCGCGCAGTGCAAGTTCAAATGGCAGCTGTCTCGGCGCTGCAATGATGTTACAATGTTAGAAGCTCTCTCTGTGCTTTGCGGGCATGTTTTACTGCTATGCTACATTGATTAAAGGCTTGGCGCAGGTCTCAGCATAATATCTCCCACCATCTGTTTTCCAAAGGCAATGCGTGTGACATTAGTGTCGTTTGCTCAAATCGACTCGCTTCTCATGAGCTTCGGTTTATTCAAAGGGTCATATTACACGTAAACAGCCTTAAAAATAATTTGAATTGCGAATTTTGCGTTAATGCGTAATAACCAGCATTATATACAGTCGCACTGCAATGTTTTAATGTTTTATAAACCTTTTTTTTTTTTTTTGGTATACCAATGTATTTTTGTCCACCTCGCTTAAATGAACACTAAGTAAGTAAAGACATTTATTCAGTTGGAAAAGGGAAGGATGCAATCTGGTCATCAGTATCTGGGTATTTATGGCAAAATGTGCTCATTAAACCATCGGTTGACTTGGAGCCCAGTGAAGTTGCTCTGGTGTCTGGGTAAGGGCCAGGCTGTGGGCAGCTTGACCGGAGGTGACTGTGCTATGCTTGGTTGAATCTGACAAATCATTGATATCCCGTACATAAGCTGACGTGTAAGACTAGAGATGCCAATGGTTATTAATTAGCATCTCGTTTGCAAGCGGGGTATGACAGGAAATGGAGGATAGTGCACAATACCGTCATTCCCCGCCTAGGAGACAAGTGCTAATTAGGTCAGCCTTTCTGGCTCCTGAAGAATCATGGGACGACTAATAAATTGAGGTGGGGTGGGGGTAACAGAATTGCTCCAAGCTTTAAACTGTGTCATTTTTATCTTATAAGAAGATGGCCTCGACTGAACCTGTATGAAAGAAAGAATAGCTATTATCAGGGGAACTGATTTAGTGCTTTGATTCTATCTTTTGGTATTTGCAGTTTGGACACTTTATAGTGTACAACTTTTTTTTTTCTTCAGGTATAGAAGGACATACAGTTTATTGCTGTACATACAGTTCTGCTCATAAGTTTATGTACCTCTTGCTGAATCTGCAAGATTTTTATTAGTTAAATTTTTTAAAAAGCGGGATCATAAAAATTGTATTATATTTTTTTAATTAATACTACCCTGATGAAGCTATCAGACAACATATATTTACAACATATATTTATAATAATAACTGAATGTATATGTCGCCTCCTCCCCACAGTGGATGATGTGGAGATCCAGCTTTGCCTCTCAGGGAAATGACTATGTGCTCAAGGAGGCAACACAATATTAAGAACAAAGGGTGTGTAAACTTTTGAAGAGGATAATTTGTGTAAATTAAGTTATTATATTTATTGTAGAATAAACTTGAATAGCTGTTTTACTGTTTTGTTTATATATATATATTAGGGCTGTCAATTTAACGCATTAATTCAGTGCGATTAATTTTATAAAAAATAACGCGTTAAAAAAATTAACGCAATTAATCGCATGCCCCCTTATAAAGAAGATTCCTGAGAAATCCTTGTAGTACCACCTGTTTACTCCAGGGGGCAGTAAGTGACACTTCAGCTGTATGAGCAACACACAGTTTATACAGTGAAGAAACACTTCAGCAGAACAACACAAACATGCGTTACATTCTTGCGTTCAAAACACTTGATGGAGCGCAAATCTGAACTAAGAGATCTCAAGATGTGTTTAAAGATCGAGTATTAAACTATATTTAAAGATGGAGTATTAAACTATATTTAAAGATCGAGTATTAAACTATATTTAAAGATGGAGTATTAAACTATATTTAAAGATGGAGTATTAAACTATATTTAAAGATCGAGTATTAAACTATATTTAAAGATTGAGTATTAAACTATATTTAACTCGACACAATGAACTAAACATTTTATGAGACGCTACACAAGCATGTCTGACGCAGGTGTTCATCCTTAAACAAGCCTCATAATAAATCTCCAACTGATTGATTAATTCACTTGTGTAATGGATTACTGTGAACTGTGTGTCAATGATTGACTTATGATCAATAATATGGTAATAAACAATACATTGTATTATAAAGATGCTTTTTGTCTTATTAATGATGAACTCTTCTGCCACAAGAATGTCATGCATTTTAATTATCTGAATATTTTTTATTTTATATATATATATAATTGTTACATTTTTAAAGATAACTATGTATTATTATTTCATCATTATATATTTAATTACTGTTATATGAGGGGATTTATCAGCAAATATTTGTATATGCGATTAAATGCGATTATTCATAATTACCATGTAATTAATTTGATTAAATGTTTTAATTGATTGACAGCCCTAATATATATATATATATATATATACACAGATTCTGCAAAAATTTACCCATGAAAAAATGGTTATGTTAACTAATGAGCACAACTGTATACTATAACTGTATATTTCCTTTAATCTAATTTGAGAGACACCAAACATAGATGAGAAGAAAGGTTTTTTTCTTGGCATTCCTGATCAGAGGCTGATCCAGGTTTATTTTCCAGCACAAAGCAAACGGAACCTTGAATTACTATCAAAAACAAAACCTGTGGCCTTTTAAATCACTTGTGGTGAACTGGAAATATGAGTGGTGGTGACAAAACCTCCCACAAAAAGAAACATAAATAGCACTACCGAGCAAGTGTACTGTTGAGAAAATCTGGTTGCCTTGACCACATCATCACAATGCGAGCACACAACTGGTTATTGAATCCAGGCTTCATAGGCCAGAATAACATTAACATTGGTTCCACACGGGCATAGAAAGCGGCCACAACAAAGACATTTTGACTTGCTTCTAGATGGGCCAAGCCAGAGAAAACAATATGATCACACGTGATGTCGGCATGATGTTTCCGATAGTTTCGGTACTCTAGGATCGGCGACTGTATGTCGACGCGATTGGCAGTGTGTTGCATTACCTGCGTGGGAGACTCGGGTTCAAAGCCAGTCTGTAACCATGACTGAATAATCAATAACAAGCATGATTCAGAGGTTTCACTTTTCCCTCTAAAAACACTTTGTTACTCCACTAATGGTTAAGGTAAGGTTTGGGTTTAGGGATAGAATATATAATATAAGCATATAAATATATTCTTTTCTCTTCGTCGTATAACATCATGTAAAGCTGAAAACAACTTGCTTCACTACTAGCTTTTGGCGACCTCTCCTGGACATAAATGGAGCTCACACGTGCCCATATGCCCTAAAACACTTACCGTTTTGGCCACTGGGGGCAGTGTTTCGATATTTCAGTCAACGCATACCGATTTTGACGAAAGAAAATCTGTCTACTCCTTCCGATTTCACTGTCAGATCAGGCTGAGAAAAATACAGTATAACTCACAATAGATGCATAAGAGTAGGGGTTCAAAGGGACGCTTCAGTTAAGTAGAAAGTGGAGTGGTGGTGGCGTAGTGGGCTAAACCACATAACTGTTAATCAGAAGGTTGCTGGTTTGATCCCCACAGTCACCACCATTGTGTCCTTGAGTAAGACACTTAACTCCAGGTTGCTCCGGGGGTGGTGGTGGCGTAGTGGGCTAAAGCACATAACTGGTAATCAGGAGGTTGCTGGTTTGATCCCCACAGTCACCACCATTGTGTCCTTGAGTAAGACACTTAACTCCAGGTTGCTCCGGGGGGATTGTCCCTGTAATAAGTGCACTGTAAGTCACTTTGGATAAAAGCGTCTGCCAAATGCATCAATGTAAATGTAAGTATACTGTTTTAGTGGAGACAGACGGGAAGCGTACAGGCGAATACTGATGATTGAGCAAATATGTTTGTACAGTATTTATGCACATCAATAAATGGAGTAAATCATGATACATTTCATGTCAGTGCAGTTGTAGTTTATCTGTATCTTTTATATTATTTACAAATGACATACTGGGCCCTATTTTAAGAGCACTAGCACTACGTGCAACGCTAAGCCATACATCATACGTGCAAAGTCAGTGGGCATGGCAAATTTTTTGTACTTTCAAGCAAGTTAGGCGTTAGTGGGTTTGGCAAAATGTCACATGCAAAGCACTAATGGACTGTCAAGTGCAGTTTAATTCAGAGGTTCATCTCTTGCATCATCTGCATCCTATTGTTTAGTCCATTCCCTGTCAAGCACAAGCGATATGAATAAAGACAGCACATTCATAAGAAGTTGGTTGTGTAAATAGACTGTACGCATCGAAATATGAACTTTTGTGCATTAACTGCGTTGAATATCCGGCATATTTCTAGTTATACGCTCCTTTTATGTATGGAAAATTCAGTTAAATTATAGATAATATACACAATCATTGCTAGTATTAACGGTGATTGACACTTCACTTGTACCGTTCGATTTAGATTTTTAAAAATGCAATTCATTTATTGAAACACGAAAAAATGTAACCAAAAATATTTCTAAATTCAAATGACACTTTAAACAAAACAAAAATCAAATAAAAATAACGAAGAGGTCAAAAAAATGATACCAAATCCAAACATTTTACTCTCTCCAACTTCTTCCACCGGCCCCTTTTCCAGACTCTACGACAACAGGTGGACAAATACCAATACAATTCATATCATAAATACAATAGTAAATATAAGCATAATAATTGAAAAATAAACCATGACCTAAAGATATAAAATGTCTACAACAGTGATTGTCAAAGCTCATCACGGATATAATTTGATGTTCCACTATATCATCTGCTGGTGGAATCTCCAGACTGCAAATAAAGGAATTGAGTTTGGACACTGCACTGCAAACAAACATGCTTTTCAAACATCTTAGTGCAATTAACTATTTCTTAGGCAAATAGCAAATTGCACTTTGTGCCATTTCATTTACATACAATGCACCCACAGTTTGCGCGCATACACCCACAAATAGCGCAAGCAATTCCCACCCATGCCAACTTATTTATTTAGAATTAGTGCTCTCGTGAAAATCGGATAAGACGTTGCCCACGGTCGTAGTGTAGTGTTGCGCTTAGCTCACTTATGAATATAGAGCTGATAATATATAATGGTTGGTGGGTTGACTAATTTGTCTTAATGTAATGATGCTGGTTTCGAGTTCACCTGACTTCAGTTGGATACATTGCTCTCCCAATCTTACATTAGATGCATTATTGTGTTCAATAAAAGTTGGATGTAGCTCAATGGAATGGACCAGAATGCAGGAGTCTATAAACGCAAAGCTCGTAGCATGACACTCAAAAAACAGTGCAAGAAGTGTCAAAATGGCCATGTTGTTCTGAATGTATATGGCTGCAGTGGTTTTTAAGGGGATGAAAATATCGAGGCAACTTCTCAGAGAGGGTTTTATAGTCTAGATAGGCTAAATTATTTGACCTCACAAATCGACAAGTCGGTTGTTGGACAACTAGTCGACCTTTGTGACCCATCCCTCCACAAGATTAGTACTTTGAGTAAACGGAAGTCTAACCTCATTATTCTTTCTTTAGCTCACTCTGGACTGTACCAGTTTTACTCCAAATCAGAATGAATACAATTGTCTTGGAAAACAACAGATTGCAACACAAGCTTTAAGCCAATTCCTTGAGACCGCACATTCCTTGCCTTTATTCATGGAAAAACCATCCTAATATTCAGAGAGGGAAAGTAGTAGACAGAAACAAATATGACTTAAGTGAGAATGTTAAATAAACGGAACCACATCACTTGGCCAGGGTGTGGTTCCCCATAAAGCAAAGCCCAGCGCTTTGGATTCTAGGCACCAGTGTTTTTATTGCTCTAATAGTGAGAGAAAGGAGCAGCAGGAACATCGCTGTGGAAAAGGAACAGACGTGGTGGCACTACAGGGATTTTGAGTGTCACCACAAATTCCACTGTAACAACCTTTTGTTAAACTGAATAGATTTTCTAATGCTGCCATTCAATGAAATTATGGTAATGTTCTATGTTTGTGCTTGTGTGTGGACTGAGTATTTGAAATTTGTGCAGAATCTTTACAATATTTATTTGAATGTATTTCCACAAATAATCACCTTTACCCAAGGTTCTCAAATTTGATCAAATCAAATCTGACCATTTGTACATGAGTTGAGAGGGTTGCTTTTGAAATGTATTCCACTACTGATTACAGATATGCTGTAAAATGTAATTTGTAACGTATTCCTTTAGATTACTCAAGGTCAGTAACGTATTCTAAATACTTTGGTTTCCCGTCTGTCGCTCACTTCGTTGTGTCGAAGAAGCGACACTAGGGGTCTCTCTTGAGTGCTGAATATACCTCTGCTCTATGAAAAAATGAGAAGTTGGCAGACAGAATTTGCATGTCCCGCCTCTGGACATATGGGTATAAAGGCGGGGAAATACGTCTAAAAAAGTGATTTTCTCAAAAAGAGTATTTTCCTCTAAAAGAGCAATACACAGCGGCGTTGAACGTACTTTTTAGGACGCGTTTTATAAAAATGCCTTTCTGCCCCTGTGTTGTTTCTGGATGCGGTAGAGTGCTCTCCGCTTCAGACGGCTATAGGCGCTGTCTCGTGTGTCTGGGCTGTGATCACACCGAGGCAGCATTTGTGGATGGTTCATGTTCTCACTGCGAGAACATGACCATGGCAACGTTGCGGTCGCAGCTTTCCTTCAACCGAAGGAACGCCACTCCAGCTGCCCCCCGCGTTGCTCCTTCTTCCCACGGGATTGAGGACGACACGGTTGGCGATGGAGGCAATCTGGGGATGGCAGCGGGCTCGGTTTCACCGGGTACACCCCCGTGAACCACCCGCCCCCTGCACGCTCATTGACTTCCGTCCGGGCTCGAGGCAACAGCGGCTCGCCTCACAGCCAGCCTGCCTATCCTCTGGAGCCCCCTGAGCTGGATGAGCTCGCCGCTGCATCGGAGAGCGGTCCGGCATCTGACGCGGATGACTCCTCTGGGCTGCCGCCTTCGGGCCAGCACGCCCAGGCTGAGGCTGATGCCCAGATGTCCGACATGCTTGCCCGGGCCGCCGCTAGTATGTGGCTGGACTGGAACCCTCCATCCTCCACACAGCCATCGCGGCTCGATGATTGGTTCCTTGGGTCTGCGCGCCACTCACAGCCACGCCCCCCCAGTCCCTTTCTTCCCGGAGGTGCATGATGAGCTGACGACTGCCTGGAGAGCACCCCTCTCCACTCGTCACAAAGCCCCTCGCTCATCCGCCCTCACTACCCTCGACGGATAAGGCTTCCCCAGGTGGATAGGGCGGTTGCGATCCACCTATGTACCGAGAATGCCGCCACCTGGTCCACCAGGCCAAGGCACGCAAAGATCTGCACGTGGGTATTCCTGATCCCGACGTGCTGCAGGAACTGCGCTCAGCGACACAAACTCCACACAGCACAAAACTCCCATTCAAAATGCTCATGCAAAAATACATCTTAACTTGCGTCCGGCACCTAGATTGATTCGCAGCGGTAGACCTGAAGGACGCGTACTTCCACGTCTCAATTTTGCCTCAACATCGACCCTTTCTACGGTTCGCGTTCGACGTCCAGGCGTATCAGTACAAGGTCCTCCCCTTTGGCATGACCCTGTCCCCTCGCGTCTTTACGAAGGTCATAGAGGCAGCCCTTGCCCTGCTACGGGAAGTGGGCATCCGCATACTCAACTACCTCGATGACTGGCTCAGCCTGGCCCACTCCCGAGAGTTACTATGCTCCCACAGGAACCATGTGCTCAGGCACCTCAGCCGCTTAGGGCTTCAGGTCAACTGGGAAAAGTGCAAGCTCGCCCCAGTTCAGAGCATCTCTTTTTTCAGCATGGAGTTAGACTCAGTCTCAATGTCAGCACGCCTCGCCAATGAGTGCGCACAATCAGTGCTGGAATGCCTCGCCGCCTTCAGGCCAGGCACTGCAGCCCCTTAAAAACTTTTTCAGAGGCTCCTGGGGCATATGGCGTCCTCCACGGTGATCGCGCCACTGGGGTTGATGCATATGAGACCGCTTCAGAACTGGCTCCAGACTCGAGTCCTGAGACGAGCATGGCGCCGCAGCACACACACTGTGATGGTCAGCCCTGCCTGCTGCCAAACATTCAAACCCAGGAAAGACCTCTGATTTCTGCAGGCAGGAGTCCCCTTGCAGCAGGTGTCCCAACACATCCTGGTCATGACTGACGCCTCCAAATTGGGTTGGGGCACCATGTGCAACGGGCACGCAGCCGTGGGCCATTGGAAAGGGGCCCTGCTGCGCTGACACATCAACTGCCATGAGTTGTTGACTGTATTCTTTGCCCTGCGGAGGTTTCTCCCGCTGGTTCATGGCAAACACGTCTTGATCAGATCAGACAGCACCACCGTGGTAGCCTACATAATTCGCCAAGGCGGCGTAAACTCCCGCCACATGTCTCAACTCGCCCATCATCTCCTCCTTTGGAGCCAGCAGCGACTTCTCATTGGCCTTTTTTCATAGATCAGAGGTATATTCGGTGCTCAAGGGAGACCCCTAGTGTCGCTTCTTCGACACAACGTCTCGTTCCCTCCATCAGGGAACGGAGGTTACACACATAACCGAGACGATTACTTCTTCAGCACTAGTATATATTTTCACTTTTTTTGACTGTAAAAACTCTGCCAGTACAGTAAGACAAAATACACATGTTAAAAATACATTCTCTGAAAAACGTAAATATCTTATGCAGTTTCGTTTCTAAAATGAGATTAATCAAATTGATCTTGTTTGAAGGATTTTTAGATATTTTTACAGGAAAACAATACAAAAATTATCAAGAAAAATATTTTTGCTGTAACATCAAAAGGTCTTACTAGAAAAAAAGAAATTATGATCTAACGGGAATTTTCTTGATATAAATATATGATTGTGTCTTGTGACGTGTGCGTGTAAAATGGCTAGAAATAGCTTTTTAGCTTAGCATAAAGCTAACAATTTACAGGTTTATTTCTATTTCTTCTGCTCCAAACTTACTTCAAATGTACTTCTCTATCTGCTCATATGAATGTGACACATCATAAGAAAGTGTTTCACCGCTGTTCAAACATCATTAATATGTATAAATGTTTTCCATCTGAAAGCACTAAATATTAAATGAAACAAATGACAATAAAATGCAAAGTAAAAAAAAATACTATTTGAATGTAACTGTATTCAAATAACCAACTATTTAAATTGTAACTGTAGTGGAATACAGTTACTTATATTTTGTATTTTAAATACGTAATCCCATTACATGTATTTCGTATTTTTGAACACATCCAACAGTTTGAGAACCACTGACCTCTACTAAAGGACACGAGGCTGCACGTTTTAACATGTTTACCCCAAATAGATGATAAACTTGTCAATCTTAATCATAAAATACAGACCAAGTTTTCTTCAGCACGTTCAGAATACTGTGTTCCTGCCTAGAAAACGACTGTCATTCATTGAGTGTGTCTCTCACACACATTAGTGTTTTCTGATTGGAGACCTGGCATGGACAACCCAACAGACTTTAGCACTAGTGCCAAAGGGCATGTTCCATTGGGGGAAGGGAGGAGGGGGTGCTCATCAATCTGAGATGAGTCCTGTGGCCCTCCTGTGCAGGGTGGTAAATGTGCAGAAGGGTAAATTGGGATAGAACACCCCTCCTGGGAGATGGAGACTAGCCATATGGCCTTCTGGCTGTGCCAGTAACGCTATCATGGACAAGGACTTGAGCACTGACACACACACACACACACACACAGATTAAGGTTTATATTGGGGCCTCTGTTCATGTTGCATCCTGTTTACCAAGGCCTTTCCTAAAAGGGTTTCAAAATTGGCTTTATTTATTAGTCTTATTGAAAAGAAACTTCAAAAGGAGGATCATTTCATTGTCTTTTAGTAGAGTGGCAAAGAAATGTGAGTGGTGTACAGGAGGCCATTGGTAATGGGGGTCCCTGGCCCCACAGACAGCTTTTTTTTAATAAGACATGATATTATAGTGATAACATTATATAGTATTCACATGATATTGAAAGGAATAAAATGTTGCAAGAATCAAATTTCCCACTAGTAAATATGTGGACCTCTTATCTGCCCGATGTCTCCTCCTATGTTAACTGTTCCCCATAACAAAAAAGTAGACTGGTCTTCTAGTCCGGTTTTGTCTGTAAAGTTCAGCCAAGAGTTCAGAGTAGACTCAACTTGTTATTGGTAACTAATTAGTGGTTAGAAAATGAAGCCCAAATCTGGCTTTTCGAAGAAAGGTCAGTCTTATTTTCCAAAACCTAGCTAGATAGGTAAATATCATCAGATATATTTAGACAGCCATGTAAGCATCAGTCCAGTTCAATTCCACAATGTAGACAGACAAAAATAAAAAAAATAAAACACATGCCTGAGGAGAGCACGCAAGATGACGCAAATGAAGACGAGAGTGAAAGTGATAGAAGAGAGTGTAGTGCTAGCTTTCAAACTCAAGGTCTTTTTGATTGCGCTTGCATCATTAGTGAAGGTTTCAGACCCCCAGAAGAAATTTGTGAAACATTTGCACCCATTCTGAATATGCAGAGATAACTATAAGTTGAGCGACCCAATCAGCCCGACATAGCAAAAGTAGCTAAACCTGTAGCGGTGGTGGCGTAGTGTTTACACCTAGTGCAAATAGTCACTCCATTTAAAAAAGAAAAAGTGGAGTGGTGGTGGTGTAGTGGGCTAAAGCACATAACTTGTAATCAGAAGGTTGCTGGTTTGATCCCCACAGCCACCACCATTGTGTCCTTGAGTAAGACACTTAACTCCAGGTTGCTCCGGGGGGATTGTCCCTGTAATAAGGGCACTGTTTACATAAATGTAAACCAATGGTGTGTGTTTGGGGCTGGACTATCTGTTGGGTCCGATCAATGGCAGAAAGGGGAGTGTTCTGGAAACCTGTTTGAAAATAAGCATTATTTTTGGAATTTCTTTCTGTGATGCTGGTAGCACAGAAATGACACACTCAACCTGTATGGCTTGTGAAAAACTACCGTAGATCAATAATATCTCAGAATAGACTAAGTGGCCTGGCACTTGTCTCAACTAAAAACCAATTAGCTAATAAGGTGACTTCAAATATACTATTGGTGAGTTTGCCAACAAGAAAACTTAATGTGTTTTCACTTCAAGCAATACTCAATTATTGCTTGATTCAAAGAATATGTGCTAGTTATGTGTGCTTGTTTTGTTAATGCTTGTGTGCTTTTTTTGGTTAATTTTCATTTGTTAATATTTTGAGCTTTAAACCCTCCTCCATTGTTTGATGCAATTATAAAGGTTCTAAAAAATAAAATAAAATTATACATTTCGCTCCACCCAAATAGTTTAGATGGGCCCCAAATTACAGTAGTCACATGCTCAGCACCTAACATGTGGTGCTATGTCCCTGATGTTGTGTATGGATGAAGCAAACACATCAATCTTTAACGTACCTTCTCAGGTGGTGAAAGAGCAGTTTCATGGTGTTGTGGTTGGGTTTGGGGAGTTGATGGATCAGTTTCTTCATTGCTTGAACCTTCTGTGTGGGCTCCTTAATTTCTGTTGGCAGGGTAGAGATGATGAAATGTTTTGATTTCAGTATTGCTCCTTCATTTGAACCTCGAGGTTCACAGGAAAGTTAATGTCTTTTCCATCACTTTTTCATTAACATAGCTCATCTAACATCAGAATTTTTGCCTAATGCTGCATCATTACCCCTTTCTCTATTCTCTGGTCATTATATAGACATGCTCGAGAAGGCCACATTTAAAATGAGCTCCATTCCAAAATGCTGATTTACCACAAAGACAGTATGTAATCTTACTTCATTTATCGGATTATTTCTTGGTACCTTTGATACTTTGACTTTCAAGTACCTCGGGGTCTTGTTCACGAGTGAAGGGACAATGGAGCGGGAGGTTGGCTGGAGAATCGGGGCAGCGGGGGCGGTATTGCACTCGCTCTATCGCTGAGAGCTGAGCCGGAAGGCAAAGCTCTCAATCTACCAGTCAGTTTTCGTTCCTACCCTCACCTATGGTCATGAAGGCTGGGTCATGACCGAAAGAACTAGGTCTCGAGTACAAGCGGCAGATATGGGATTCCTCAGAAGGGTGGCGGGCTTCTCCCTTAGAGATAGGGTGAGGAGCTCAGTCATCCGCGAGGAGCTCGGAGTAGAGCCGCTGCTCCTTTGCGTCGAAAGGAGTCAGTTGAGGTGGTTTGGGCATCTGGTAAGGATGCCCCCTGGGCACCTCCCTAGGGAGGTGTTTCAGGCACGTCCAGCTGGGAGGAGGCCTCGGGGAAGACCCAGGACTAGGTGGAGAGATTACATCTCCACACTGGCCTGGGAACGCCTCAGGGTCCCCCAGTCAGAGCTGGTTAATTTGGCTCGGGATAGGGAAGTTTGGGGCCCCCTGCTGGAGCTGCTGCCCTCGTGACCCGACTTCGGATAAGCAGTTGAAGATGGATGGATGAACCTTTGATACCCTGAATCTTAATTACAGTAGTTTAGTGCGGCTATTACCATTAGCTAGTTATGAAGCTAAACAAACATACTTTGTACAATTGTAAGGTTATCTGACACGATTACACTCAACAAAACCACGTAACATGTCTGTGCTCGAGATGGATGGAAATAAAGATGCACTAAAAGTTCATTTTATTTCAAATGGCATATTCACCCATATAATGCTGAACTTTTGCAGTCAAGTTTTCAAGTTTCAAAAACACGAAAGCACACGTGAGTAGTGCTAATGGTCCGTTAGAGTCCACATCCATTAAAAGCTATTTTGCTGTAACACTAGCTGTAAGCAGTGACCTCTTGACCCTGCTACTCTTTGCATGTCAGATGGCTGATGACCTCATGGAAAACTCATGAGAGGCACCAACCTGTGCGCTGACTGTTCTCAGTACGTGACCTATGACACTTTGAAGTTCTCTGGAGCTATTATGATGGATATAGTAATGTAGCTGATTCTACATTTTATACATTTTATACACTTTATACATTTTATACAGGGGTTTTATATGATTTCCAAGAGGCTTGTATGGTCAAATAAGTTAAATGATCATTTGGTGTTGCTAAAACTTTGATTTGAGTAGATGGTGTTTTAATAATAATAATTGAATCAATGATTTTGATCAATATCATTATGGAAGCAGATGTTGAAATGGAGCCCGTTTCATGGGGCCACCTATGTGCACTCGAAGCTCTCTCAGGTCAAATTTCACTGATTGTTTAAAGCAGTATTAACAGACCTCCAAGACTGTAAGTCACAAGTTTCTTTCATAAGTACAACACTGAGTTTTTGCTTTACATATGAAGCAGAGCAAGCTTTTGTGTTCAGTGATGCAATGCAATTCATTATTCTTGTTGTAATACTTCAAGTTAAACATTCATATGGCATGCTTGCAGTTTAAATGTTTATTCTCAGTACTGAAAATAAATATAGCACAAAGGTTATCTAGATAGTATGTTCAACATTGAATAAGTTCATTTAAGCATGAACTTGAAAATATGAATTCAATTCTACATTTGTACTCAATTGAAACATGTTCAATTTAATGATCTAGCTAAGGGGTCGCAACCTTTTTGACATGGAGTGCCATTTTTTTTTTATTTTCCTGGGCAATGGCTGTGCCTTTTCGGTGAATCGCACCTGCAAAATCCTACAAATTTATTTCCAGGTTTAATTTAAAGATTTTTGAAACCCGTTTGTGGGTTTAAGTTTACTTTTTTAATCGTTTAATGTAATTTGTCTGAGCATGGTTTAAGGAGGGTGTACCTGTATGTTAGGTTGAATATCTCAAGGATTAATAGTGGTGCTTTCCTTATTAATGACGTGTTGTTCTGAAAGCAAAAAGAAACAAATGAAACACTGTCATCCGCGCAGCCTAATCGAAGCAGAGCGGGCGCGTTTACTCGTGTGATTAACCGAACATGAAGCGCTGCCGGCTCGTGATGCACGAATGTCTTGCATGCGCTGCACGAGTCTGTTGGGTATTCTGCAGTCTCGTCACATTTTTAGCCTCCCATTCAGCTGATAAAAACACACTCGTGATCATGAGGACGGATTACATCAAGATGATTTTTGCTTTTAGTTATTTTTAAAAAAAAAAATAGTTTTTTTGCATTGTCCAAAAACTCCAAAACAAAACACAATTCATTTAGTTATATGTGACCTGCAGAATAACGTTTCTGTTTGTGTATTTCCGGCTGGAAGCGCTCGGCACATACTTGTTAGTAAAGGTGCGCGCTAGGCTCAATTCTTTGAGCGAACGTGTGTTCTATTGATTTGATTAGTGCACGCTATTGATTTGATCAGCAGTGGCATTATAAAGTGGAAGCATGGATTCAGTGTGGTTGTTTCTGTCTCTCTGTGAGCTGTTGGTTCCCGAAGAGCCGCGTAGACTCTTGAGCTGTTTAATGCTTCTCGTGCGTGTCATTTTCTCAAGTAGCTGGATTAACCTGTCAGCTTTAGGCACTCTTTCCCTATCCTGTGGTGACTTCTGCCTCTTGGCCTGATTTAATTTATTAGTGTCCCGCAAGATTTTATTTTAATATGTGATAGGTCGAGGTGCATCAATGTGGCGAGTCTGATAATGTGTGGCACAAGCCTTCTCTTTAATGGTGCGGTGCGGCCTCATATGTGTGTGTGTGTGTGTGTGTGTGTGTGTGTGTGTGTGTGTGTGTGTGTGTGTGTGTGTCGCTAGCTGCCGTTTTTCTGATGTCGTTTTCCTATTG
Source organism: Moxostoma hubbsi (assembly GCA_032164185.1). Classification (NCBI taxonomy): domain Eukaryota; kingdom Metazoa; phylum Chordata; class Actinopteri; order Cypriniformes; family Catostomidae; genus Moxostoma; species Moxostoma hubbsi. The sequence continues at coordinate 2,039,056 of JAVLUX010000047.1, read as the reverse complement.
CTGTGTTTTACCTGCTGCTCTTTGGTACGGCCGGCTCATAAACTGTTGGTTTTCTTTATTCATTATGTTATTTGTAACAGAAGGGAATAGGACTTGCCTCTGTGAGTGGTGTTGATCACTTTGCTATTTGAGGTTGTTTTACAGATGAGGTGTCAAGTGTCTCCACCGAATCTAGGGGCGGGGTTTGCAATATGGGTTGGCCCCCCTTCTTTACTGCATTGGTGTTTCATACATTGTTTTGTTTTATTGCTTTTTTGCAATCTCTCCATCAAGTCTGTTTCCTACTGATACCTTGTTATGGTAACTAATTAGTAAACTGTGTTATCTATTTATGGTGCAGTCGCCCAATCCATCTGATATAATATGTGGGTGTTTAACTGGTAAGCTGTGGTTATTTGTCTTTAGTTTCTTCAAGTCTTTTTTACTCTGTTTAATAAACGTAGCTAGTTTAGTTTTGGAAGTCACGCCTCAGTCTCTTATTCAAATAACGTGCCAAGGGGCCCCATTTTTATTAACTATTCTGGGCTTACTTTAAAGGTTTATTCCTTGGTTGTAATTCCAAGATGGCGTAGTCTGGTTCCTTACTTGTATACCCAAGATCTGGTTACCTGGATGCAGGTACCTAAAACGTTCAAAGCTTAAAAATGCATCATCAGATGATACCTAGTGTATCTGTATATTGATTAAATATCATGAAATCACACCGTGTGTGTTTCACATTCTGAATAGAGTAAATTACTTCAGCTTCCTCTGACTTAAAGAAAGCAATGTTTTCTCCCCAAGCCATCACTGTCTGCTCCTAGCATGGCTGGCTATCAGCTCCACCATGCTATTCATGGGATGTGCCATGGAAGGGAGCTGGCAGTAGTTATGCCCCTGGTCTACTGTACTACCGAGGATGCCCCCTGGGCACTAATGGAGCAGATGTCTCCGTGTATACACTGCGCTGGCACAGGGTCCGTGAGCAGATGCCCCTGTCAGATGCCAGGTCTGTCAATTGAGCACAGACAGAGACCATGTTCTAGGACACAGAGTGAATCTCTGACCCACTCCTCTAGGTAACACTAGCAGAGGGACTGGGTTTTGTGCTCTTTAATAGAGCTACTGTAGATCCAACATTGGGTCTTGAAATGGTGCAAACAATTGCCTAAACAAATTACATTTTAACATTTTTAATTTTTTTTGCTGGCAAAGTTCTAGTATTCAGTGAAACAATGTGGATTCACAACTTGAATTCTGTACTACAGTACATTTATTTGAGAAATATCTTTTTTATGGCTTTCTCATCATGCATCATCTCAGCAGAGGCATTTAGCTTTTTGTTGGCTTGGACACTGCATGGCAGTCGGCCTGTAAAATATTTAATCTAGTCATTATTGCTGGCATTACTGCTATCATTAATTACTTTGCCTTTGGTGGCTAGCATATTGGAGATGCTCCCTTGTCCTGTATTTTGGACAGATGGTAGGGGCAGTGTCATTAATATAAAGCAGGTTTAAAAATGCCTATACCCTAAATCGGCATGAATGCACTATGGTAAGCATTACTGGTAAATTACTGAGATTATAATGGACTGCTGTTAACAACTCGTTTTTAATATGTTTATTCACATAATTTAGCATAATTAAATTACATAACTAAAAGCACTGTCTGCTACTTTTACCACAGAGCGAATCCTGGTTAATAGATTCATTAATGATGAGACATGCTGCCATTTAAATCCAGTTCACTGTTTTATGAAACGATTTATTATTTTAAAAGTGTCATTACTTGTAAATGGGGATTCATGGTGAATACGCTTTGTGTGAGTGTTTTATCTCTATTATATCTAGGATGTATTTCCCCCCCCCATCTTTTATCATTTCTCTTCTCCCAAATTCTAGTTTTTATTTACCTTTGGCTGCGCCAAATTCGTCAGAGCCATTGCTACATTGAAATCTCTATAAAGCAAACCAAATGCATCATCATTGTTTTGTTAAAAGCGCTGATGCACAGCAAAGAATAGATGCACTTTTGCTTACAAAAATCAGTGACTATAATCCAATTACAAACAATGAGGCCTTCTTTACCACAGTACAGCTTTGCTTCTCAGGATAAGCCCATCTGCAAGCTTTGTCTGCAGGCTTCTTTAAGCCCCGTCAAGGCAAATATTAACACACTGCAAATAGTCCTGCAGGTTATGATTAAGATTTTAAATGTATCCCAATTGAATACTTTGCTTTATGAATAACAAAGTCTTAGTGGATCGGCGCTGTAATTTATTAAACATGAAAAACTTCTTGATGAAATATAGAGACTGGGAAGAGATTTGAGAATATTTCTGCATGCTAGTTCTGCATGGCAATGAGGCCACATGGCGAAAATTAGGAAAAAGCTCCGTAGAATGTAAAGACTTGCGATTCACAGGCTGAAGTATGAACTATCATCTGAAAGAGCCTAACATCAGAACGGGCAAACAATTATGTTGTGACAGATGTACTGTCTGCTTGTCATTATTTCAACGCATTACAGACTACACTTGAGGCATCACTATAGGGGGAAAAACTGCAACATAAAAGCCATTTTTGCTAATGTTACAAGCTTGGAGGTCTATCTTTTAGAGCGTGCAATGGCCATCTTCAAAGGTAATATAAAGTTACAGTGCATATGAATTAACCTTCCGGAAAGCCTTCATTTGTCAACTAGAATGTCTTCGCTTTGTATAACAAGACGAGCCTGTCTATTGGACAGGTGGCGGGACAATGTCGCTAAGACACCAGGCAATATGAATAATAGATTTAGGCCATCGTGAGCCAAGAGCTGGTGCCTGCCACATCCAAAACAGGCACAGAGTGAAACAATTTCAAATTAGGCCAACTGTTCACCTGAGGACGCTGTGAAGTCCAAATGTTGATTTGAGACAGTGAGCACATACACACATATTTTAAATAAATACACAGATTGCAAATGCGAAGATGAAACGTGCTAAGAGCATCTTACCAATCGTGAGTGAAATGGCCATTTAATGTTGGGTGACGTCTTCAACCCAAAGATTACATTAGAATAATCTGTCAGAACTTCCATCAATCTTAAATGACGTAAGAGTCCCTTGAAGAGCTCCAGAAGCGGCGTGCTATTGGGCAGCTGTCCAAAATATGGTTCCAGAGACCTTATTTTAATATCACCCAAATAGAGGGCAGTCATAGTGAGAGAAAGGACTAGAGGAGCTGTCCATCAAGATTTTGATTCTTTAGAGGGCGTTGTGGGATCATGTCATGCTTTGAGTTCGTCGTTTGAGTTTAATGTTTTATGTTTAGTTTATTTTCCCCTTTTTGTGACCTGTCAGTGTGACCGCTGTACATGTAAATATGTATTTTAAGTATCGCTGGTTTTAATCCACTTTTTGCCTTCCCTAGTTCAATTTAGATGGTCCTGAGTGTGACAAATGTTCCAATACTGCCCTACAAAAGCAAAATGCAGTAACTACACCAACACTGGGAAAAAGCATGAATTGTGCAGTTTCAACAGTTTTGCAAATGTACTTAATCTGAGCATAATTGTGCCAAACACATCCGTCTCAGCACAGATCATTTACATTGATGCATTTGGCAGACGCTTTTATCCAAAGTGACTTACAGTGCACTTATTACAGGGACAATCCCCCCGGAGCAACCTGCAGTTAAGTGTCTTACTCAAGGACACAATGGTGGTGGCTGTCTGGATCGAACCAGCAACCTTCCGATTACCAGTTATGCGCTTTAGCCCACTACGCCACCACCACTCCTCCACGGTGGTGATCACAGTCTAAGACCTGATTTCAGTCATAACATGATGTAGAGTTACTGTGTTTTGCCCTTTGCCAGGCAAACTAGTACAATACCGTGCCACACCGCAGGGCATTTCAACTTTTCAAAGGCATTTTATGTCAACTACCCCAATACAGATGACCTGAGCGACTCAAGTATCCTCAGGATTCACTGAAAATGCCTTATGGTGGCCTTGTTAGATAAATAAAACAGTTTGCTGAGCAGTTACAGTAAATGTCCAATCCATGCCAATAATACAGACGGGAGGATCTGAGTAACCTACAAATTAAACCTTTGTGCCAACAAGTTACATTTCCCAAGTCTACAGTAAAAATGTTCTACAGTAGCAGCCTTGTCTCGCAGAAAGGACGGAGCTTAACCTTCTGAGACACGAGCGTGACTGCTGTGTGCATTTTTGATTTGTAACTAGTAGCACCTACTAAACATGCAACAACGAAAAAAAACGTTTCTAGAGCAAATAGCTTTCTTAAAAATGTATTGCAACATATGTGGACTGCGTTGTTTAATTATACCAAGCTATAGAATGTAATTTTTTTAGCAAATAGTTTAATATGTTTTAAGGAGTGTAACATTTTTAGGCTTTTGTATGAACCAATTGATTCTCAATGTGATAATGCACAGTAAATATAGGATTTATAAGTACACATCAGTGTACACTGTGTTTAGCAGCGTGGCGTTTCACGATAAATTGCTCAAATTTAAAAATTGGCATAGCAGATGAGACTAGAGACTAATCTTTTGACGGAAACATGTTTCAATTAGGATTCTCACCAGATGTAGTTTTGTTGCTGTTTCTCCCAAAGACAAACTGCACTGTGGTCAGCGCCATGTTTTTTTGTTACATGTCAAAGGTTTAACCCTTTACTGACAGCACAGAGCCACCTGAACTGAGATCAATCAGTTAAAATGAATGTTTCTTAAAAATGAACGCATGTTTACGGGGAGACACATGAGGTTAAAGGAATAGTTCAGCCAAAAACGTCAATCTGTCGAATACCCACCCTCACGTTGACTTCTGTGGAACACAAAAGGACATGTTGGACGGAATGAAAGCCTCAGTCACCATTCAGTTTCATTGTATGGAAAAATAATGCAATGAACGTGAATGGTGACTGAGGCAGTCATTCTGCCTAGCCGCTCCTTTTTTGGGTTCCACGGAAAGAGTCCTACGTGTTTGGAACAACATGAGAGTGAGTAAATGATGACAGAATTTGAATTTTGGGGTGAACACTCCCATTTAACTCTTGGCAGTGCAGTCAAATAACCTTAAAATATACTCTCTGTTATGATGCGACATGTTGCAGGTTGAGCTAATTATACCTCCTGCTATTAGGGGCTTTTTCTGTAATAATTAGTTGTCTAAATACTATCTGTAAGTGATCAGGCTCCTCTACTGATTAATTGGATACAAGCAGTTTGCGGTACTTTGGCCTACATGCGGCTCAAGTAAATATTTATTAGCAAATTACAACATGACCTCAGGCCTGTTCCCATTCTGTCTTACACATATCTTGATCCAGTGGGGCAAAACTAAGGTGCTGTATTCATAATGATATTCCTGCCATTATGATAGTTGAATAGCTGAACAGTAGTACATGAACTGGCTCTTTGGTAGTCCCTATCTCCAGATGCAGATAATATAAATTATTCATCGATTTAACCCTTAATGCGTGAGTGTTTCACCAAACATTATTACATACCTCGGGTATTTAGCGACCTGGCATGTATATCTATCACAAATGGATCTACAAAATCCCAGATTGTGCAACATTTTCAAAGCATTTTCATACAATTACCAATTACAAACAATAGAATATACAGCGATCAGCCACAACATTAAAACCACCTGCCAAATATTGTGTCGGTCCCCCTCGTGCCGCCAAAACAGCGCCAACCCGCATCTCAGAATGATATTCTTCTCAGCACAGAGGGGTTATCTGAGTTACCGTAGACTTTTTGTCAATTGTTGTGGCCATTCTCTGTTGACCTCTCTCATCAACAAGTGTTTCAGTCCACAGAACTGCCGCTCATTGGATGTTTTTTTGTTTTTGGCACCATTTGGAGTACATTCTAGAGACTGTTGTGTGCGTGAAAATCCCAGAAATACTCAAACCAGCCCGTCCGGCACCAACACTCATGCCACGGTCCAAATCACTGAGATCACATTTCTTTCCCCATTCTGATGGTTGATGTGAACATTAACTGAAGCTCCTGACCCGCATCTGCATGACATTATGCATTGCACTGCTGCCACATGATTGGCTGATTATATATATTGCATGGATAATTGTTGGTGCCAGATGGGCTGTTTTGAGTATTTCTGGGATTTTCACACACAACAGTTTCTAGAATTTACTCCAATGAGAGAGGTCAGCGGAGAATGGTCAGACTGGTTTGAAGTCTACGGTAACTCGGATAACTGCTCTGTACAATTGTGGTGAGCAGAATAGCGGCGCTGTTTTGGCGGCACGAGGAGGACCTACACAATATATTAGGCAGGTGGTTTTAATGTTGTGGCTGATCGGTGTATTCTGATATATTTTTATGTTTTACATGTTTATGCATGAAATCCCATAACATTATTCATTACTTCCACACTGAAATTTCATTAGACGCAGCTGGCTTTCAAATACATTTTGGGCTACACATAACACACAATCTACACAGAAGCTACAGATTTTCTCAGGCACTTATTGAGTCTAAATAGACGCACAACTTAAATAATATCATAGCACACACATGACAATCGTCATATCATACTGTTCTTGTGTTGTACTCGCTATAACATACTAATGCATGGCTTCATCATCAAATAACAATGTTAAATGTAAATCAAGTCAATCACTGAAACAACAGCACCAACTTGAGTAAGAAATAGCATGAAATAATGATAATTCACCATCATTGTGAAGAAAATCAACATGCATTTGTATTTTGTATGGTCACTAAAGACCTGAGGTGTGCATTTAAGGGTTAAACAAACTAGTAAAAATCTAATAAAATTTGAGAAATGGGATCTTGTGTTACACTCATGCTGTACTCTGAACCAGTGCTTTTCAAAGGGTTTTGCTTTAGGACACAGATTTTAACCAGCATAATAACAAGATTGTTTAACATTTAAATGTCCTTTAAATCAAACTTTAAAATGTGCTAATATTGCAATGACCTGCATAAGCCCAATAATTTGATACATTATCATTTTGACAGGCTGAAATGCAAAAAATGGACAGTTTTGGTTTCTAAATGTCTCTTGAATTTGAATGATTTCATGCTCATAGCAAACCACATGTTATGCCAGGTTAGCATGCTAACTGGTTAGCGAAAATCATACTTCTTTGGCAAGTGAACCTGTATTTAATGCAGTCTATGTCATTTATTATTTGTCCTTGCATAGTTTTGTTCATGCTTTTGATTATGAGGACATGGCACGCAGTCTGGTAACGTTGGCATCTGTCTAATTTGGCGAGCGTCTACCAACTGACAGCTGAATCTGCTACAAAATACCAAAGAGTTCATTGACTGGATTTAAACATCAACTGCGAAAGATATGAAACTCATTTTATACTCACTTTTAAACATTGATAAGCCTATTTATTTTGCCATCCTACCTACTTCACTAATTTGGCCAATTATACTTTATTATTTCCATTTAACATTGTTTTGTTCCTGCTGTCCTTTCCCTGCCTACAATGTGCAATCATTCCATTCAACCCTCTCTATTTTGGAATTGTTTGGGATTCATTTCACATGCCAGTGTATGTTTTCAGAACATAGTTTATGTCCACTGTAGACACAGTTCACACGGTTTCTAATTTGACTCTGTTTGGTTTTAGCCTAACAAGGTTTCAGAAACAAAACAAGTCATAAAACAAAAGCGTGAGAAAACTGTATTTAAGCACAAAGGTACATACACATATTTCATAAAGTCTATGCCTTTCGGAAGCTTGATTGCCCAAGAGAAACACATTGGCGTCAGTTGGACGGTTGTGATGAGGCCCAGAGTTTACTCTGTGCTGTTGGGGGGAGCTAACACGTGACACTAAGGCCGATCTAGTGACAGTTCCTGTCTGGACCACAGGCCCTGACTTTGCCCTCTGGCCTGAGAAATTCCCCCATTCCCCAAACAGGGAGTTTGAATGATCTCAGCGCCTCCCTGACAAAGAGCGACCCCTTTTGGCTGTCAGATCTGCTAGAATGCTTCTAAGAGGGTCAGTCCCAAATACCCTGCTCTGCCCAAGAGTGGCAAGCGGTTTAGCCATCCACGGCTTGATTTACACTTAAGTGGACTGGGTCAAGCTAAGCTGTAAACCATGAATGGAAACAACTTGTCGATGATGCTCTGGAATTCTTGAGAACATTGTGGGTATTCTGAAGTCTCACATCTCTGAGAAAGGTAATTAATCTTTCCTTTTTGCTGCATATTAAATATGTGTTGCAATAGCACTGAATTGCTTATATTGTATCTGATTTTGGTACTTACTAACGCTTTCCACAAACGGTTCGAAAAAGCGAAAGGGAAACAGGGGCTCTGGCAGCTCGCGGAAAAACATCTTTAGCGCTCCGGTGATGACATGGATGTCCTCCCATTGGCTGTCGCCCAAGTCAAGCTCCTCCTCTGGGGAAAGAGAGGCACAGTCAGAGAAGCCAACAGAGAGAATTAGAACAACAGTCGTTTGATGAGGAAATTAAAAAATGCTAATCATTATGTCAACGTTAATACGCCCCTTGAGAACGGAGCACATTGTCCTGACTGTATTTTGACTGCATTTGAAACCCTATTGAAAATCCTTATCAAACCATTTGTGGCACTTAATACACAGTAACCACTTTATACCTTTGAAGCAAACTGTACACAAGCCTTTAGAGTCACGTCAAGAATGCATTCTAGAAGCGGTGCCCTTCAAACCTATTCAATTTCAATGGCGCTTTTCACAAAGCATGTTCCTCTAAATTAGCTGCACAGAATAGTGCCTTATTAAGCCCACAGAGAGTAAGAACATGAGTGACAAGAAGTATAACCAATCACAGAGGACACACACACACACACACACACACACACACACACACACATTCTGCTTCACTGTAATATTACAATGATTACATTGTGGTGGTTCCTCACCCTTCAATAAAGACCAACAGAGAATAGATCATTACTGAGCTTATCTTACCTTGGTCAACTAGAAAGCGTAGTTTTTGGATAGTGGACAAATTGCCACTCACCCTGTATAACCCATCAGCCACCAGGCCTGTGAGGATGAGATAAAGACATCTATCAGTCAGGTCAGATTGCCATGTGATGAAGCCATAACAATCCATCTACAAGGATCGTCTTGTATCGAACCATACCTCGTTTCTCCACCTCGTCCACACACAGCTTGACGAATCTGGGCACTGTGGTCCCTTGTCTCTCGCACAGGGTCAGTATGTGACATCCAAACACTCGGTCTATAAAACAACATATATATATTTGTTAGTATTTATATTTTATAAACATTTCTATAAGAAGCATATTAAGGTATAGCAGGGTTTGGTTTGCATTAGAGGGTCCATGTATACTGTAGGCTTTGTTAAAGTAATTAACGACCATAGACATAATCATTGCAATGTGTAATTACAAGCTGCTCCACAACGTAATTGCAGATTAAATGTATGTAGTTCATTAGAGCAACCCCATACTTTTTTTGGGAATTTCACAGAGGAAACGCATAACGAAATGTGTTGGTGCGATTCAAAAATGTCCCACAGAAGATCTACGGTTGTCAGTGTAGAGGTGCATTGAGTCAGTGTCCTCATCAGTTGGGTTTTTGAGTTCAGGCGAGCTGTCCCAGAGGCTTCTGGAACATCAAAGATGTCCTGCTCTCATTTCAATATCCGCGAGGAGGGGGTGGAGGGGCGGCGGGGTGCAGCAGCAACGTGCTAAATGCATAAATGACTGCAAGCAAGCCACCTTTGCATACAAATGCGCATTCAGAAGTTTTTTTTTAGAGAAATACTGCGCGGGAGGGGCATTTCTAAATAATTACTATTAAAAAGAGTCTGTACAATATGGAAGGATCCTAATTTTTAGATGGATGTTTAGCGGGCAAGCTTGCCTTGGAGCTCTGCCAGCGAAAGCTGTGTTAGGTGCCACCTGCGCTATTGTGTTAATCCCACAGTAGTTTTATTCATTCCTTCGACATTGTCCTCTTTGATCTCCCATTTACCCCTACAGATATTACATTAAAGGGCATTCGACACCAGAGGAAATTAAAGATATCATTACCTTCATCCGAGGGTTCCAAGTATGCTTAAAATATCCTTTTAATGTTATGCTTGGTGTATGCCATGAATGGAATAAATCAGTTACAGTCTTTAAGTAATGGCGTCAGGGGTTGCTTGTTGAACTGGTATACAGTAAAAAGGAAAAAAAATCAAATGGGTCACAGTTTTGTTTAATATAAAAACACGTAGAGCCAAAATAAACGAATGTCCTAACATCGCACGTTTATATGTCATCATGTCATATGTAACCGGTAATTATGTAGCATGCAATTATGACTATTAATTGGGCTGCAACAAAGTTGTTCAATTGTGCACGTGATGATCTCGACTGAGATTTCCGTATGACACTTTCAGTTTTCACCTGTGGGTTACATAAGCAGATTACAAGGGTTGCTTGGAAAAATGTGTTCGTTTATTAAACGTATAAAGGTAATGGATTTGTACAAATATATGGGCTGACACTTATGTGGTTTTTGTTTTGTTCTTTTGGTAATTACTGTAATAGCTTAACATATTCAGTTCATTTGAACAGAAAGCATAATAATATTAGTTTTGTTTATTTGTGTGGATAACGTTTGTAGCAGAACATGCATAAAGACTCCAGACAAAGATGTCCCATCATACATTATTTCCTATTTACATCCCTTCAAACTTTTAAATTAAAAAGAATTGGTGGTGGTGTAGTGGCTAGAGCACAGGGCTGCTAATCAGGAGGTTGCTGGTTTGATCCCCACAGCCACCACCATTGTGTTCTTGAGTAAGACACTTAACTCCAGGTTGCTCCGGGGGGATTGTCCCTGTAATAAGTGCACTGTAAGTCACTTTGGTGGTGGTGTAGTGGGCTAAAGCACATAACTGGTAATCAGGGGGTTGCTGGTTTGATCCCCACAGTCACCACCATTGTGTCCTTGAGTAAGACACTTAACTCCAGGTAGCTCCGGGGGGATTGTCCCTGAAATAAGTGCATTGTAAGTCACTTTGGTGGTGGTGTAGTGGGCTAAAGCACATAACTGGTAATCAGAAGGTTGCTGGTTTGATCCCCACAGCCACCACCATTGTGTCCTTGAGTAAGACACTTAACTCCAGGTTGCTCCGGGGGGATTGTCCCTGTAATAAGTGCACTGTAAGGCACTTTGGATAAAAGCGTCTTCCAAATGCATAAATGTAAATTGTATCATTTTAAGAATGTTACTTTAAGAATATTAATGATGCACAATAAGGTTCCATTTGTTAATATTAGATACAACATTAGTTAACAATAACTAACAATGAACAATTCTTGTATTGCCTTTATTAAACGTAATTAATATTAATTAAATTTTTCTGTATATGTTAACTATTTGTTAGAGCATAGTTTGGTAGCATAGTAACCCTTCACCTGATACATTTATTGAAGTTATGCCCCAACATCTTACAAATAGTCTAACATAAAAAGTGCCAAAATTGCTCAACAAAAAAATTCTAATGGTTTAATTGCCAAACGTGTTTAGGGTCTTTAGTAACCGGAGATCCAGTGTATATAATAGTGTCCCAATATACATTTCCACTTGTTTAAATCATATTTTCATAAATGTTTTTATATCTATATAAGTTTACTATCACATGATATCTATTTCTTTTTACTACAAGACAAATGAGTGCCGTATGCATGCAAATGAGTACTATATCATGTTATTTGCACAATGGCGGTTATCTGCCGAATGATAATCAAACCGCCACCCTATCTGCATCCTCAGAACATTACATACACATCCACCTAAAATGCATTAACATCTAAATGAACTTTGAGTAAAACACATGTCTGATTCAACCTGATTACAACAAACTAATGAATGGTTAGGTTTGCAGGTCTCCACTATATTTCAATTATTAAAGGTTAAAATGAAAAACAAAATCTGTTATTTCAATCTTGTACTTCTTGAAGGGACTGTTAAAGAGCTCTGAAAGAAACACATTGCTGGTTTGGTGTTGACGAATGGTTATTTGCCGCTGGGACTTCATAAAATAAAGATTTTGGCTGCTTGAATGTATGGAAGACACATGACAAATCGTTCCTTCACCTTTAATAATGCCTTTCTCCTGTAGCGTTTTCATAGAGGGCCGTCTGGAGATGAACTTCTTCAGTCTGTTCTTGACTCCATTCTTGTCTGCGCTGTCTGAAGCGCTGTAATTCAGCTTGAACACTGCGCGGGGGATCACAAGAGACACAGGAACAATACTGTCACTGAACACTTGCCACATTCTTTTCAGGGTGTCTTTGTGCCAGTCCTACTCATGCAAATAAGGCCATTTCCTTTCTCCACACACAGCAAGCACACCAGAAGGGAGCTACAGCACTTATGTAAACTATTCTCCTGTGGAAGGGAATATCTCATTTTGCAGCATTTATTTATTGATTCTGGCCAATGTAAGTGTCAATATTACACCAGCTTTGCGAGTCCAGTGATTAGTATGTGAGCTACTGCCCAGTATTCAGTACAGCAATAAATGAATTCTCTTTGATACTCATTCAGGGCAGAAAATGCTGCAATTACCAATGAGTGAGGCGTTTGGAGGGTGTCAAGTAGCTTGCAATTTATAATAATGATTGACAGAGAGCCGCCTGACTCAGTCTCACTCCATCTCTCACTGGAATTCAGAACAGCCGCATAGTGTCTGAAATTCAGTCAAATTTATAGCATATTCAGTGTATCGGTCTCAGTCTCAGATGCTAAATGATGTAATAAGATGTCAAAAATGTGTCTGGATTTTATTACAGTAGTCACATTTATTACAGTAGTCACATGTTGTTTTAACAGTAACACACTGTGTTTGGTCAAAGTGTTGCTGTACTTCCTGTTAAGCATATGATTCCAGCAGCACAGAAGAGGAAGTGACCATCAATGCCTCATAATGGTGAATCTGTAATATTATACGATAAGGTTCCATTTGTTAACAATTAGTAAACAACATTAGTTAACATGAACTAACAAGCCCAAAATCAAAAGGATGCCTACTTTTAGGACTATCGTCATTTTTACTGACATTTTCCTGACAATTAACCTGTTGATGTGACATCACTCTGTTTACATTTACAACATAATTTACCGTCTATAAATGTAATTAACGTTAACAAATGATGCATCTTTTCAAAGGGTTCAACATTGATATCCGATCTGTTTCACGATAGAAATGCTCCAGAAACAGCAATTGAGTTATTTGTGCAGGAGTACAAATGAAAACATGCAATATCAAAACGGGACTTTTATTATGAAAACATGCAATATCAAAACGGGACTTTTATTATGAAAACGCAATATCAGAATGGGACTTTTATTATGAAAACATGCAATATCAGAACGGGACATTTATTATGAAAACATGCGATATCAAAACGGGACTTTTATTATGATAACATGCAATATCAAAACGGGACTTTTATTATGAAAACATGCGATATCAAAACGGGACTTTTATTATGAAAACATGCGATATCAAAACGGGACTTTTATTATGAAAACATGCGATATCAAAACGGGACTTTTATTATGAAAACATGCAATATCAAAACGGGACTTTTATTATGAAAACATGCAATGTCAAAACGGGACTTTTATTATGAAAACACGCAATATCAAAACGGGACTTTGATTATGAAAACATGCGATATCAAAACGGGACTTTGATTATGAAAACACGCGATATCAAAACGGGACTTTTATTATGAAAACATGCGATATCAAAACGGGACTTTTATTATGAAAACATGCAATATCAAAACGGGACTTTGATTATGAAAACATGCGATATCAAAACGGGACTTTGGTTATGAAAACACGCGATATCAAAACGAGACTTTTATTATGAAAACATGCGATATCAAAACGGGACTTTTATTATGAAAACACGCGATATCAAAACGGGACTTTGATTATGAAAACACGCGATATCAAAACGGGACTTTTATTATGAAAACATGCGATATCAAAACGGGACTTTTATTATGAAAACATGCGATATCAAAACGGGACTTTTATTATGAAAACATGCGATATCAAAACGGGACATTTATTATGAAAACATGCGATATCAAAACGGGACTTTTATTATGAAAACATGCGATATCAAAACGGGACTTTTATTATGAAAACATGCGATATCAAAACGGGACATTTATTATGAAAACATGCAATATCAAAACGGGACATTTATTATGAAAACATGCAATAGCAAAACGGGACTTTTATTATGAAAATATGCGATATCGAAACGGGACTTTTATTATGAAAACACGCAATATCAAAACGGGACATTTATTATGAAAACATGCAATATCAAAACGGGACATTTATTATGAAAACACGCAATATCAAAACGGGACTTTTATTATGAAAATATGCGATATCGAAACGGGACTTTTATTATGAAAACATGCCATATCAAAACGGGACTTTTATTATGAAAACATGCAATATCAAAACGGGACTTTTATTATGAAAACATGCCATATCAAAACGGGACTTTTATTATGAAAACACGATCGCCAGATGAATCCAGTTCAACACACTTGAGTCAATCGTCCATGACAAACGTTCATTGATAAACATCCAATCGCACTTTTTGTCCATAAAAGTGATAAATGTGAGAAATATTGATATATTCTCCATTGTTTACATGAGATCTCGCCTTCATCATCGTTCTTCATCAAACTGCAATCTGAGCAGCATTCATGTTGTAAAACTGTATATGATCTGATATATTAGAGTCTCATAAACAAAACCAGCCGTCTCCAAAGTCTATTTATAAAAATGTGGCGTAGTTTTATTCATAATAGTCGAGCAGTGCGGTCAGATTTAGTGTCGTCTTGAGAGGCGGAGTCTTTATTTGACTCTGAACACTTCCAGAGATTTTACAGACATTAAAGCTGCAGGAACCTCATTTATTATTCCATCATCTTCACATTAGAAACGTCACTTCTTCAGACTCGTGACTTTGGGAACATTGTATTTCTGGGGTGTTTTTGGGACATTTATTATTGTTATTTTAGATTATATAAACATGTTCAGCACAAAATATTTCCATAACTATAAACTTCAGCTTCTCTAACTTTAATAAATAACAACAAATATTAATTCTGAAACTTGGGAAATAAAGCTCAAAGTGTCTCTTTCAGAAGATACGACAACTGTGTCCGTACTCAAAAGGGTCCCGTAAATACAACCATTTCAGTTCAGGTGTGTCATATTCATGGTTTGTGCTCATAAAGGGGGCATATCAACAGGTTAAGCATGTTTCCCCATCCTCCAAATTTTCATTATCATAATGTGTACATACTTTTTTTTTTTTTTTTGTTAGTGTTTTGTCATTTTTATAATTCTCAATGTTAGTTATTATTAGAATATCATTACTGTAATGCAGCATTTCTACATTGAACCCCCCCACTGTATTATTATAATGAAAATGTAATTAGAACCAGCAATGACAATAATGGAAATTTAAATAGGCAATAAAGGCATTGCAACCAATTAAACTAATTATTTCCTAAAAATAGTCTTATTTTTGTATTAGCACAATATAATGTCTTATTTGTGTGATCTGGACATGTTCTTGACAGGTTTCGTGAGTTTGCAGTCTCCGCAGGACTGCAAACTCATTAATGTAGATATTAAACAGTGGTGAAGCGAGGCTGCTTGACTGACACACTCACGGTTCCTAAAGTCTGTGCTGATGCCAGTTATCACCTTTCTCTCTGTCACACACAGAAGTGTTACTCACTGATAGAGCGTCTGTGTTCAGATTTGGGCTCTTTTGGTTTGGGTTTAGGGGGATTGCCAGTTGGTCTGGACAAACATTCTGTACTGTTGGACTTCTGTATGGTTGGTCTAGCGAAGCTCTGGCCTCCTGCTCCACTCTACAACAAAACATGATATAAAAGCAATAATCATATTTATGCAGAAAACGTTCATAAATAGTCACAGTAGTCAGTTGCATGGCAATTACTGCGTTATTAATACAGTCAAACATTAATTGAACAATTACTATTCCTATAATATTCATTAAAGTATTGAAGTTAGACCCATGGTCCTAGTGCCTGTTAAGCACTGAGTGGAAATAGTTTTCTAAGCTCTATGTATTGGGATGTGACAATAACATCAGTGACAACTAATTGCAGTGATACCAGACAACACTGTTAGCAACAGCAGCTAATATGGCTGCGATTTTGAGTTAAATATATTAGAGAATTTGTTCTCCAAGAAAATGACTCACCAGACTGTCCACGGCTTTTTTGATGGCATCGTGCCATTTGGAGATGGTCGGAAGGTGATCTGCCTGCAGCAAAAATTCTTGACCGGAGGGGGTGGTTATCTGTCAGGAATAGAAGGTTGACAAGAAAGCCAAAAAGGTACAATCAAACACACAGAGTGCAGCCAGCGAGCTTTGTGTTAACAGTCATCAGCCAATAGCGTAAGACTTGTGTGTATTAAAGCGCATTTCAATTCTTTGCATTTGTCCTCCAATATAAAGCCAATATATTTTTGGTTACAACGGACAAAGCTAGCGATACAAGATTCAAAATGCCAATTGGAGCGTTTGGAGTGGAGAAGGATGACCTCTGCTACTCAATTACACAAACAAACAAAGTCTAAAGAGATTCTGCTTTGAACTGAGAAGTGTCTGACATTCGAAGCCTTTTGACAAGGCTAGTCATTTGATACCTGACTAAACATTAGACTTACTTCTCAAGACTGGGATAACGCTACATGGCATTGTCGCATAGTATAAGCAGCCTTCCCTGAAAAGTACATGCAAACACCAACGCTAAGGTCAGAATTGTCAAATACCGTTGCACCGAACAGATACTTGTTATTTTAAGGAGTGATGACATTGCATATTTCCAAAATGTAAAATCATTTTAGAGTGGTCAGTCTCTTAAAATACCAGACCATATCACAGAATAGATTTCTCCCCCAATACAGTCACTCCACATTGATGTCCAAAGTTTTCACCCATTTAAAACAGACTTTTCTGACTTTGAGAGAGGGTGGCAGGGGGAATCAAGCAGTCTCTTTGGGGATGGAGTGAATATAGAGGGAATGGTTAGGGGCGCAATTCTTGTCAGAGTGTGTTTGCGATCCCTCTATTCTTCAGAGTGGAACATTCGAGTGAGCATGTTTGTTCTGAAGCTCTGTGTTTCCTGGAGGCTGCCTACGGATATGACAGTAATAGTTTGTAGGGGGCTGGACTTGTTGGAGTCCTCATTGGCGGTTTGAACGGGTGAAACATATCCACTGTAATGAAGGATATCCATGCTGCAGGTCATCAAAAACTTTCAGATGACAGTCACACATCTCTTTCTGATCTTGTTGTCATATAACGTGTGAAGCTCGTGCAACGTCAGTGATCTTTTATGCAGATTCGACAGATGTTTTATGCATGTGACGCAACGTGATAACATTGTCCGAAAAAGAAGCCATTCAAAATTAAACAAACATAGTGTCTCATCTTCTGACGTACTGTCATTCGACTTTGAAACAAAGTACTGTGATAATGTTTCACAACACAGCAAGCAGTTTATCAAATAATTCAAATAGCATTTCAGAGCCAACCCAGCCTTAATAAATTCAACACCAAAGCTCTAAGTTAAACTAAAACACATTTTATATCGATTTCAAAATAGCTCATCCTGTCAACCAAACATTGCATTGGTCTTTAACATAACATGATAATAATCTCTCCAAATACCCATTGGCATATTCACCATTACCCCTTTGGAAACAGAACTCATAATTTATACCACATTTCACTATCTCTGCATGTGGTCATGCCCAGGGTAAGAAAAGTATGAGTACGTGGATATAATGTAGAGCTTTACTGTGCTTATTGTGTTCATAAGTTAAATTAATGTGGAATAATTGGGGGAATACAATTAAAAAAGTGTTATTATACTATAAAAATATACTGCATGTTTTAGAACTCAAAACTTCCTTCTCACTGTAAAAAGAGTGTATCTGTTAAAACCAAGCTTCCAAAACGACTCGTTGTCTACTTTCTCCACATTGTGATGTCACACTGTGGTAGACATTTGCATCTGACCGCCTCCACGACAACACATCACGCTCTAATTTACCTTATCACTTTCGTAGCCCGCCCAGTAGCGGTGAGCTACTACAGGTCTGTCGAGAGCAGAGAGCCAATCATAACAGTGGGCGTTTACTGTCAAGTCTTAAAGGAGAATCAGCACCAAAACCAAGTGACAGAGGGTCAAAAACGATGACTGTTTTTGTGCAAACAAACTCCACTAATATTATAAGTCAACCTCAAGATATTCACTCACTGAACATGTTATTAGGAACACTATAGACATAATAAAGAGCCCAACGTGGAAGTCTTCTGCTGTTGTAGCCCGTCCACCTCAGGGTTCGATGTGTTGTGCATTCTGAGATGCTATTCTGCTCAGTACAATTGTACAGAGTGGTTATCTGAGTTACTGTAGCCTTTCTGACAGCTCGAACCAGACTGGCCATTCTCCGCTGACCTCTCGCATCAACAAGGTGTTTCCGTCCGCAGAACTGCCACTCACTGGATGTTTTTTTGTTGTTGTTTTTGACCAGTAAACTCTTTGAAACTGTTGTGCGTGAAAATCCCAGGCGATCAGCAGTTACAAAAATACACACCAACACTCATGCCACGGTCGAAATCACCGAGATCACATTTTTTCGCCATTCTGATGGTTGATGTGAGCATCAACTGAAGCTCCTGACCTGTATCTGCATGATTTTATGCATTGCACTGCTGCCACACGATTGGCTGATTCGATAATCGCATGAATAAGTAGGTGTACAGGTGTTCCTAATAAAGTGCTCAGTGAGTGTATATTAAACTAATAAAAAAGGGATGTCATGATTAACATTAGGAATCTTATTTGTATCCCACAGCGTCTGTTACTATCACTAAAGTTGGCTTTGGATAGACTGCAAGACAATCTGTCATTAACGTCTATATATACAAAATTCTGTATATAAAACACAAATGTAAAAGAATACTATTGGTCAGGAAAATGGCAAAGAGGAAGAGGAACTGATTGGAAAACTGGGACTAGTGGGAAGTTTTGTGTATTTTGAGTGGAAATAAGAAAGAGTATATCATAAAAGCAAAACACTTTTAATCACACTGTTTAATGAGGATGAATTTGAATAGCTGGGCTCTCGCTTTGTTCATTAATGTTTAATTATGCAGAGCGGTACAAAGACCGAAATGCCATTTGTGACTTAACATTTGTGTTTTGCTGTTAAATTAAACATTAATTTGAAAGCTACATAAAGACACAACTCAACTTTGAAGCGCTTTAGATAGCAGCGTTAATTATCTCCAATTTTGCACAACTCCTGAGATGGATTAGAGAGCTATCAGCTGCTGAGAGAAAACAAAAGCAAAAGTAGAGGGAATGAAAGACAGTCCATTGCATTCTCTAATGCATTCTCTTGTGTGACGTATCACGCAATGTTTAATTCATTGTTTGTAACTGCATAGGCCCGATTAAAAATAATAATAAAAACAGAAGTCAGAAACAAAATATACGTAAAATGTTTCACGAGGAGGAAATACTGTTTCTGTATCCTACATTCTCTAGATTGCCATTTTAATGAGCAAGCTATTCTTGTAAAGGATTAAACGGTAAGTAGATTTGATTAAAACAGTAAGTTGTAACATAAAAAACCCCCCAAAACTTCCACTACTGAAGTACTGAATTGCAAGTCATTGTAAAACATGATAAAATATTGATGCATAAAATAATATCAATGTAATATCAGTAATAATCAATTTCTGTATAAGCGCATACTTTTAAGTCTTTACAACAAAAATGTCACTGGGCATTTCCAATGTTTAGTTAATTGAATAATTGTATGCCAGTGTGGTGTGTGGCATTTGATGAAAATATTCCTTTATTTAAGAGGATTTTGAACTTTGTGTTTAAAACCAACAGACAAAACCAATGCAAAAGAAAACACGCATTTGGGTAAACTGTATTTGTGTTGGACTCAAAACCTTATATTTCCCTATCTGTCACTCACTCGACGTTGTGTCGATATAGTGACACTAGGGGTCACTCTTGGGAGCCCCAAACATCTCTGATCTTTGAGAAAAGGCCAATGGGAATTGGTGAGTGGAATTTGCATGCCACTCCCCTGGACATACGGGTATAAAAGGAGCTGGTGTGCAACCACTCATTCAGATTTTTCCGTTCCATTCACCTCTGTGTATGCCGTTGGATATATGGCGCATTTCAGCGGTTTCTCCCCCTCGTGCCCCTAAAAGAGTATTTTCCTCTAAAAGAGTGGCACTGACAGAGAGTGTCTATTTAAAGATGCCTGTCTATCTGTGAATACTTCCTGGTTGCAGTCATTAACTCTCTGCCTCTGACGGCCACGAACACGGTCTCAGTGTGGCTCTAGCCCAAACAGGTGAGACAGCGATCGTGGCCGTCAGAGGCTGAGAGATAACGACTGCAACCAGGCTGCTCATGCTCTCACTGCGACTGGCAATGTTGTGGTCGAGGCTTTACTTTTTCAGGGAGAAACTACAATACAACCGCTCCCCGCACCGGTCCTTCTACCTATGGGTACGAGGTCACGACGGTTATTTGGGGACCCCAAAGGGAGTGGTTTTAGGGATCAGATGGTGACCCTGCAAGTGCTGCCCCAGGAGGCAGACCCAGCCTTGTCATTGCTGTGTACATCTACTTGGATTGCACGCAGAGCTTTAGATGCTCCGAGCAGCTCTTTGTCTGCTTTGGAGGTGAACAAAACGGTGAACCCTGATGTCTATCTTCAGCTCTGTGGCAGGTGAATTCGGTGGAGAAATTCGATGCTGGCTCAGTGAGTGCACTAGTATTCCCTGTACTGGGGTAGGTGCTCCACATGTGCTGGTTCCCTATTGGTAAATCCGCACCTTCCATAGGCAGAGCTCCCTCTGTCACTGGTCGCCGTGTTAGTAGAGCTCCTCCCCTCCGGGTAGGACCTGCCGTGGGGACTTCTTCCATATGCGATACTGCTGGTTGGTAAGTCCATTTGACGTATCCTCCCTTCGGGCAGGGTGTGGTCTCCGTGGTGTCTTTCCCATTGGGAAAAGTGTGAGAAAAAAGAAGATAAGGCCACAGCTGGCGTGGCCTGTCCCCACTATGAGTTTGTGTTGTTCCCAGGGTGCGAGGGGCCGTATGTCACTCGTGGGGAATTGGGGAAGGTTACGTGGGGGCCAGGTGCACTTGCTATGAGGCACTCAGTGGTTTGTCTGCACCTGCACCGCCAGTCCATGTAACACAGTGGCATTTCATATAGGGACCGCTAGTGTTACTACCTCGACACAACGTCGAGTGAGTGACAGATTGGGAATGTCTTGGTTACTGTCGTAACCTTCGCTCCCTGATGGAGGAAATGAGACGTTGTGTCCCTCTTGCCACAACGCTGAGCTACCCGCTGAAATGGCCGGGACCCTGTCTCGGCTCCCAGCACAAAACCTGAATGAGTGGTTGCGAGCCAGCTCCTTTTATACCCGTATGTCCAGGGGAGTGGCATGCAAATTCCACTCACCAATTCCCATTGGCCTTTTCTCAAAGATCAGAGGTGTTTGGGGCTCCCAAGAGCAACCCTTATTGTCACTGGAGGTTGGAGGTTATGACAGTAACCAAGAAGTTACTGAGATATACTGTAGCTCTTATGACAACTATCCCCGGTTTCTCCTATACGGTGTTCATCATCTCCATCACCCTATCCAGGGAAACATAGTTTAAACAATCATAACAAGTACACAATATTACTGGGAAATATAATTGAGAATGTGTGCATCCCAAATGTGTAATTGTTTTGTAACTTCCCCTATACTACAAAAGGGACATTGCCACAGTACTACATGCCAGAATGTCTTTTATTTGTCCTGAGTCGTGGTAATTCATATGCACTTGCTAAAAGAAAGTCATTTTGCTGCTTTAATCTCCTTTGTAATCTGCTGTCTGAATCTCAAATCCTTCCTTTCACCCCATGATTATTACCGAATATACAGTATATTGTTTTGCTATGAGTACTGAAATTAATGCTCCATACAATGTAAGAAGCTTTATACACTAAGCGAAAGCCCTTCAAATACCTTTCGTCCAACTCTCTTGTGAAGTGGTTTTAAGAGATGAAAGATTTTGTGCTCGGAAGCTTAGAGGTGCAGTAATATATTACCGATCTGAGTAACAAAGTGCTTGAAACTGCACAATGTCTAGTCAATGCACAAAGTTTCTACGAATTACACTACAACAAAGCAATACGCTTGGGCGATTGTGAACACAGATGGCACATTGAAAGTGTCAAATATGTAATGTAATATCTTATGTAACTTAACGTAAAAAAAAGTCATATATTTATATGTTTCTGACTACTGAAGTAAAACAAAATTAAAAAATATAAATAAATAAAAATATCATGTCAGCATTTTAACTGGTTTTTGAAGGCTGAATCTTCTTATTACTTCTTGTGCATTGTCCTACTATTGCTCACAACTAAATACGCTCTGCCTTAAATCTAAAATTTGAAATCTTTGGGATCAAATATGTCTCACTAAAATGACAAAGTCAGGTTAGGTTAAGGCGTTTCACATGCACCACAATGAGTGACAATCTAAACCACATTTTGTAATTAGACAATACGTCACTTCATTAGCTCAATTCTATAATATGTCCTCTCAATAGCACGATACTTAGCAGTCCTTCTAGGCAAGTCATTCAAAGTGTCAGATCTCTCCTACTCAACGCAAGGCCTGCCAGTCTGTCATAATGTGTGGTAAACATGCCCGAAAGGTGCCCTGTGTAATAAGAGATTAGATCTGACCTGGTAGTGCCTGGCCAAAGATCTTCACATCCATGGACAGTTCATGAGATGGCGTATGGACACGAACCACGTGCTATTTATCATAGTGCCTATAAACATTGCAAATGCCACCACTGGCCACATTCCAAACAGTATGAACTGGATCAAAATTGCTGTATATTCCCTGCCTATTTTTTTGGGAAAGGATTTTTTGATTCATATTTGCACTGTCTGACTGTCCTCAAGGATTTCGCCCATTTAATTAATGATCAAATGTAACTCATAGCAGATCATCTATGCAATGTAAACTTATAATGTACTTGTTTGACATTACAATTGCAACTGCAATACACTGTGAGAGTACTGAATATCCATTAATGTTATACTAATAATATACTGTTTACAATATACACCACAACTGCATTTCAACTGTCAGTATTATGTACATTTCTCATATTGTATTAAAAATATTATAGTGTGGGTGTTATATGGAAGAACATTGGTTGACCAAGCATGATGAATTTTGCACCTACTGTTCAATGTTAACAATATTAATGTTGTAAAATGGCATTTAATCTACTGTAAAGATACACAAGATCACATATAGCTCAAAGCAACACTAATCTCAATCAGGGTAACTAAAAAAATAACCCCTTTTCATGACATAAAATTACATATTTCATATTAAGCTGAACTTGAAACATAATTATAACCCCAATTACTTAAAAAAAAAATAGTTAATAAAACCCCCAAACAGTCCCCAAAACCTACACAGACCTACCTCATTAATTATGCAAACACAACAGCCAATAGTAAGTCCCCAAGCAGACACATCAACAGATGCTACAGTATATTCCTGGAAAGGACTATAATTCTGACATTTCATTAAAATAGGTAAACTTGCCATTGTGTCCTTTGCACAAAGAAAAGTGACGTCTGATTGGACCATCTTATCACTGATCTTCAAAGGCCCCTGGCTTACCTCTTCAACCTTTACCACTTCACAAGTCACACAATGCCAAACGCAACATGCTGCTTTAGAAATGGTATAAAACACAGGGCAAACTGCACAGGGGTCATTTTGTTGCATGCAGACATAAACAACAAAAGACTGTCTGATTGAGACTGACCCAACATAAGGTCCCGCAGTTGAACCGATTCGGGGTTCCAGTTGTATCATCATCAGTGGCTTTACAGACAGCGTTTCATTAGGTTGAGCAGCAGTTTGAGTGAACTTTGAGCACATAGTCTCTGTCCGTGGACGTAGATTTAAATCGTTTTAATTTGCATCAACATTCGAACTGTGCACAGGGACAGTTTTTGACTAATATTTATGTAGATAAATAACTATAAACACAGTCATTTTTACAATTGTGGAAGCTGGTTTGGTATAAATTGGGTGTACGATGCATTGTGTGTTGATGATGTCACAACCAGCCTGTTTTGGTGCATATTTCTAAATGTAGCTCCTGCTTTTGCAGTTTGGATATTCCACCAGCAGGTGGTTATAAAGTTTATGTCATCAAATGTCCCTTACAATAGCCATTTTATGAAACAAAATTTGTATTAGATTTGTGTTAAACTACCTATATTTCATGGTTTATTATTGAGATATTATTATGTTTATATTTAAAATTGTATTTATGATCTAATTTGTATTGGTATTTTTCCACCATTTGTCGTGGTGTGATTCTTAAGTCACTGCAAAAGGGACCGGTGGAAGACGTTGGAGTAAATAGTTTGGATTTGGTCTGATATATTTGACCAGTTATTTTGATAATATTTTAGTTTCTTTTGAAGTTTAGAGATATTTTTGGTCTATTTTTTTCGTGTTCCAATAAATGTATAAAAATGTTCAAAATCAGCCGGAAGTGAAGTGCACTGCGATACAAACATTAAAACTAGCCATGATTTTTTGCGTATTAATAATACAAACATTCTCTATAATTTAATTGAGCGTAAATGCAAATCCTGACGAGACCCAAATTTTCTATGCATTTAAAAGGAGCTTGTCACTGTTATAGAAATGTTGTTTTGTTAATTCACAAAAAAAAGTGAATTCCATATTTCTATTCTTCTCATTTCATGCATTCAGTCCATTTTTACACTTCCAACTACTTATGAATGTGCTGTCTTTGTTTACATCACTGGTGTTTGAGGGAACGGACTATATAATAGGACGCAGACACTGAAATTACCAGAGAGAAAACTCAGAATTAAGTTGCACTTGACCGAGCCCATTAGTGCTTTGCATTCATAATTTGACCAAAACCCCCTTGCGCTTAGACGTAGCAAAAGCTTGCACAAACATACCAAAACTTCATGGCCATGCCCTCTGACTTTGCACTTATAATGTAAAGCAAAGCTCAGCACTTAGGACTAGTGCTCTTAAAATAGAGTCCAAAATGGACAGTATATGCATGTATAAATGTAAACGCAGCGTAGTTCTAGCGGGAAGACTAGCAGCTGCACATCATCGCACCATTAGCGGGGTAACTCCCAGCCAATCACATGTAAGCCTTTGCTTTATAAGTCTGCTCACTATCACATTGCTGTTTCAGTGTGCTAACACTGCAACCTCCTCCACCCCACCACCACAGGTTTAGTCCCGTCCTGCATGGGGTTGGCTCGCTAAAGAGAGACATTACATTTCTGTTTTATATTCATCAAATAAATGTCATCTTCAATCTCACTCAAGTCTGCGAGTCTTCCTGATAGAACAAGTAGTACTGGATATCCTACAGTGCTGTAACTGGTCACCTTTTCTTATACGTTTTTCACTATTTTTAAACGCTTTTTTGCCTTCACTAGTTCATCATACAATACATGATCCTGTGTTGTGAAATATATATATATTTTTTTACATTTTTCAAATATTCAGTGAAGTCTCTCAATTAATATTAGGTTATAAATGCTGCATGCAAAATAAATAAAGAAATGGCAAAATCCTGTTTCAAATAGTTTCAGATGAAGTATAGCATGTGACGACGCAGGTTGCGGGTCAATTCCTCACAAGTATTGCATGGCAGCTGCCCAGGTGTACACTGAGAAATGGACAGCAAAAGAATGTGCACGAAGGCCCTGATGAGAGCAGAATGGTTTGGTCTTTCCAGCTTGATGCCATGTGCAATCATCTGATATCTCATTCAGCCTCAGATGTTTCCTCTTTATTCTCCAACACTCATGCCAGGCACCTACTGTCAATAACATGGCACAGTTGTAAGGTCTTAGTCCAGGCACTTTTGCATAACGGGATATCTGGATTTAATAGTCTTTCACGCAGGTGACACTCATTTCTGTAATTTGTCATGTTGTCCCAAAATGACAGTATTGCTATAACCTGATTATGACAGGGCGGAGGGCGGGGCTGGGTCATGATTATACACACCCGGTCCCTTTTCAGGCTAATCAAGCCTCCGAGAGGCCAAGGCCGACTGCGGAAGATGGTGCGAGAGAGAGAGATCATTTACAGCAGCTGTCCGTCATGTGTGTATGTGTTTCTGTCTTTTGTTTCAGTTTATCATTAAAACTATTATATATATCGTCAAGCCGGTTCTCCTCCTTGCCCGTCTATATCCCTTTACACAGATATCATAGTCGAATGAAATATTCCCAACACTGTACGCTAATATGTGTTACAACAATTTAGGCTCCAGACCCTTGTGCTCATATCCCAAAATGCATGGTCTTTTCAGAAAATGCTAAATACATCACCTCCAGCGTTGCTTTTTTAATTCAAGGCTTCTAAATTTCAACTGATAAATGCTGTAATCCTTGGATTAGCAGAGATATAAGGATCCGGACAAGCATTTAAGGGTAATATCAGAAGTGACAGGAGCATAAAAAGGAATAAAAGTCAACACTAGATGCTTAATACACCGATCAAAACATCTAATAAAAGAATCTGAACTTTCTTAATCGCTACGATCCCTCATCTGACACAAGTGTTTTGTCTTGCCCTGAACCGAGCAGATCTTCAAGACCTCGGATAAATGCTTGAGATTGCAAATCTAACTCTCCACGCTGTCGAATTAATGACCTCCCGCACTAATTTCTAATCCCAGTTGAGGTTGATCGACAGCGATGGCAGACTACGAAATGGCTTGGTACCATCATTACAAGCACTTTTTTCTCTGTGAGAGTTTGGGATTATTTAAGATTACTGTTTAATGCCTTTTTAATCTCTCCTGCAGAAAAAGATTTCTGGGCGAAATACTGGACAGCGAGCACAGTGCTGGCGATAAGACATAAGAGTGCGATGAGATCGAAAATCGGCTTTTTATCCGCAGTTTGCCTCATTACGAGAGCTAACTCTGCTATCAATTTATTGATAAACGTTTCCTGCCTCGAAATACTGGCTGAAAGATTATCTCTCTTTAGATAAGTCTTAATGAAAAGTCTTCACAACAAGAATGACTGGATAGAAATATCAGGAAATGCTCTTGGATGTTACAGAACTTCCTAAAAGATCCATTTAAATGTTGGTGAGCAGCTAAAAGACTGTGTGGTTATTTCAAAGGCAGCTCTTATTTTTCGAGCTAATCTCTTGAGAAATACTTGAGGGTTTTTAAGAGGTATGACACCAGTTATGACAGACAATATCAAGCCTTTAAGAAGCAGGCCTGGTGAAAGCTCTGGCTGCTAAGCTAACTGAGCAATTGGATTTCTTGAGGTTGTTTCAATCCCTTGAGACTTCATAAATGCATTGAGCAACTCGGTTAAGCCGTGATCTTACAATGTCGAAAAAGGATCAGCGAGCCCAAGATGTTATCTGAGGTGAGACCTTGTGACTCTGTTTTCAAGATGAATGGCTAAGAGCTTTACTGCATACTGACAAATGTGTCACAATATGGCTTCACCGTCAGATTTACAATATATAGACAATATTCATCTGCATAATATATGGGGCTAGTTAACACACGGGGTCACAAGGGACCCTATCCCAGTAACTCCAATCACACAAATGTGTTTTTCAAATAGTGTTTTTGTATGTTTGGCTTGAAACGCCAAATTCAAACCCCTGTTAAATGTAAAC
Source organism: Moxostoma hubbsi (assembly GCA_032164185.1). Classification (NCBI taxonomy): domain Eukaryota; kingdom Metazoa; phylum Chordata; class Actinopteri; order Cypriniformes; family Catostomidae; genus Moxostoma; species Moxostoma hubbsi. The sequence goes on along the minus strand of JAVLUX010000047.1, from coordinate 2,011,127 downwards.
TAAATGTGAAGTTTATCCTCCAGAATAAATTCCAATATATATTTGTACATATATATATATAATATCTGATGGGTAAACAGGGAAACACAATGAAACAACACTAGCTTAAATTGGGGCAATTTAATGAGGGTAGAATTTAACCAAAACTTCTCAGGAGGTAAAGGCAGTTTAATATAAGACAGCTTTTGTAAATGCACACCCATGTTTTTACAAAAGGTCAAAGCGTATTCAATGTACTACATCTTTCTTTCCTCAGCAATAGCAGTGAATATATTCAATATTTGCACATATGTTTATAGCCAAGACTTTCATGTTTGTGCTTTCATGTATGTTTCTGAAATATCTAGCTCTGATCATGTTTACTGAAGTATACAGTGCAATTATTTCGTTTTATCTAGTGTACTATTTTACGTAACTTGTACACTGGTACAGTAAAGAATAATACCTGCATACAATAAATAAGGTAAACCGAAATATCGGTTTTACCAATTAATCTGGGTCGATAGTTGCTAAAAGTTTTTATTGTCATTATTATTCCATGTTACACTGTGGTCAGCTCTGGGGGATACTACGGTTCTTATAACAGCAGCAGGAGTGAAATAAAAACAACCACTGACACTTTGTGGGGATTTAATGTATCTCAATTTTTCATAATTGACAGTATTAATCCATATTTTCCTCCTCACTTCAATGCATATTTTGTTAAATGATCTGCACTTATATAGCGCCTTTTTAACCTTAGTGGTATTAAAAGTGCTTTACACTGCATCTCATTCACCCATTCACACACACACACACACACACACACACACACACACACACACACTCACACACCGATGATGGCAGAGCTGCTAGTCTGCCATTGGGAGCAACTTGGGGTTCAGTGTCTTGCCCAAGGACACTTCAGCACGTGGAGTCATGTGGGCCGGGAACCGACCCGCTCTACCACCTGTGCCACAGTATGTGAATAGACCGAAACATGCTCCGTCTTTTGAATAATACACCTTATTTCTCATTAAACCTCATCTGGCGAAGTGTATATATACAGTATATACACACACAAAACCCTACATCAATTGAATATATAAACTATTAAAAGCTTAAATTGTTAAATACTTAAATACAGAGTATTACAATGGAGCCAAGTCTCTGTAATTTCAAAATAAGTCCCTGGTGTGTTTCAGGCTTTTTATAGTTAAAAGTCCTGCGTTATGCACCAAAAAAAGATTTCGGTTAAACGATAAACTGCATGTTATTTTATTTATTTTGGCCTCCTGTAGCCTCTGTGTCTGTGCCCAGCACAGTAATGAAACACTAAGATTTTTTTTAACATGCTATAAATAGATTTGTATCATCCAATTAATCGGTTATCAGCCACCATAGTTAGTCGACCTCTAAACTATAATAGATGAACTTTGGCTCAGTGTTCTGTTATTGACTGTCCTACCTGAATCACATTTTTTCGGCTGGATTTCTCTGTTGTCCACTCTATTACAGCCCCACAAAGATCCACACCATCTGTTTTACAACCTGGTTTCTGTGGAGAAAGAACAATTACATGACCCTTTTTTGCCCAGATACTAAATAAAAAGAGTTTCTCATGTATAATGTAACTTGGTGAAATAAAACAAATGATGAAGGACAGACCGCCCTTTAAATAAAACATGATATATTAAAAGATGATATTTGTCTGGAGATTTTAAAGTTTCCTTTCGCATAAAATATCAAATATAAAATAAAGAAAAAGATCCACAGGCTTTTAAACTAAATGAAGGGCCACTTCACAGTCCTGCAGTTTTAATGAGGTGGCACAAATACTTAACTTCATCCTGATAACCTCTGTGTATTGCCCTCAGAAATGGCCGAGAGCTTGGGGGCTTTGAAGCCACTTGACCATGAGTGATGTGGACACTAATATGCATTAACCTCAGTGATGGCCACGACATTTCATTTACAAGTGAAGGTAACAAATTCTCTTGTGCTTTTAATCGGTCTAGCAATGCAACTTGCCCGCTCAAATCAGCAGAATACTTACATGGCTGTCGGATTATTTGCACGATGGGTACATTTCATAGGTATTTTGACAAACATGGAAATCAGCAAATGATCAGTTCTCACTGTTAATTAATAATTATACATTATTTTTACTAAACGCAGGTGCACTTCCGCTAGTTGTGGGTGTGTAAATATGCTCACCGGTTGGAATAATGTGTCTTACCAAATTAGCCACAGCTTCTTGTTTGCTCTCCTTATAGAATAAAAGCTCATTAGAGCAAAGAACGACCCAGGTTGAAGTCCAGTTTTTCCTGTAAAAACAGCAAAGTCATTTGTCAGTTATTATTTTTGTTGCTGTTGTTGTTAGTGATAATATGAATTATAATAAAATAGTATTATTATTATTTATATAAGTAGGTAGGAACCTCAATTTCTTTCCTCCTTCAGCAATTTTTGCTTTGTTCAAATATTCTCCTTTTAAAACAGGCTGAAACACAGAATGAAACAAACACAAAAAATATTTAGTCTTTGAGAATTTAAAAACAATCGGAAAACTGTGACAACTTTGTTGTTTTGATAATTTGCTGTTTGAAACCATGCTTCCCATTTCTGGTGATGAACGACAATTACTGTATGTTTAGACAGCCCTGATTTCAGCTCTTTATAGTAATCATTATGTTATTAAGTTTTGTGAGCAACCGTTGGCTAATTATCCCATTTTCCCTGGCTCTGAAAACCCAATTTCAAATGATGTCATAATGAAAGGGGTGCAATGGATCATACCTGCAGCCCAATATCAACGTTATGCTGAGACTGGTTCCTCCGGTGGCGGTTGATCTAAACAAAGAGCATGTGTTGCTACTGCACATGAATCTGTATTATCTCTTACCAGAATATTATGAAATGAATTATGAATGAGCATGTTACAACACCAACCAAAAATCTGTAATTGTATATTCTTCAAATGAATTTCAGAAGCAGCTCTTTTGTGACTTATTTAACACTAAACTATAGCTTCATTGACATTTCCTTAAACTTTATATGCATTAACTAGGTCCTTTAATATCTCCTACAATGTATGGTTTGCTTTATACAGTCACTGGACATTAGATAAATTTTATCTAAATTTATTTAATCTAAATTTATTTAAATAACATCCAATAACTGACAAAATTTCAAACTACATTCAAGAACCTTCATTTAAATTACACAATTACATTCAAATATTTTGTAGAATTCTAATGAAAAATGACAAACTGACGTAACTGGTGTTTAATTGTTAAGTATCTTAGAAGTGTATATTTATATAAAGTGTATATAGACAGACTGTCAAACAAATGAATAGGCTTGAAACTGTCAAGTATTATGAAAGGAGCATGTAAAACAGATTTAGTTCATTTTGCTGTATGTTTAGCATGGTCCTATAGATTTTGACACTATAACCTCAGTATGCTGGGAAAAGCAGTGCGAACAGCAGGCCTTCTCCAGTAGTGCTGGCCTGCCCTCTGCTGTTTTACTGTAAGTGACACATTCTGCTCATTTGACCAATGCAACAGGAAGCTACACATAACATGTTACATGTAATACAGTTATGCACATCCATGCAACATGGATGTCCCCAAGTATAAGGGTTCATGAAAGAGAGAAGGGCATAAATGGACTGTGTGAATGTGTCAATGTGAACACTTGTAGAGCTCACTGGTTTCTGTAGTAATTCAGGCTCTGGCATGACCATAGACTTCGTCTGGCTGAGTCTCTCTCCAGTGCTGCTCTGGGAATTCTTGATCCTCATCTGAACGGCTCCAGGAAGCACCAGTGGGGGCTGCTTGTGCATTGCTGTGACACTGGAAAACAAAACAAAAAAAAAGGAATAACATACTATAAACTTTGATTGCTATTTGCTCAGTAAAGCTGCTTTGAAACAAAGTGTATTGTAAAAGTCGCTTTACAAATAAAACTAAAAGTCAAAAAGTCTGAGACCACATTGAAAATCGGTAATTCAAAATCGACTTTGAACCTGGAAATAAACAAAGAACCAAATGAAGAAAGATTTAAAGATTTAAAGATAAAGTGTGCAACTTTTTCTGTGTTGAATAATTTCTCTTATCACAGCTTATTATGCAGAGTATGCCATTCATATGCATTTTCTCTAAAACTATTAACATTGTTTTTCTGAGACACTATGGTTCTCAGCAGGAAACCGATGGAGTGTGTACTCCGGGTAGGGAAGGAGGTATTGCCCCAAGTGAAGGAGTTCAAGTACCTCAGGGTTTTGTTCACGAGTGAGGGGACAATGGAGCGGGATGTTGGCCGGAGAATCGGGGCAGCGGGGGCGGTATTGCACTCGCTCTATTGCACCGTTGTCACGAAAAGCGTACTGAGCCGGAAGGCAAAGCTCTCGATCTACCGGTCAATTTTCGTTCCTACCCTCATCTATGGTCATGAAGGCTGGGTCATGACCGAAAGAACTAGGTCACGAGTACAAGCGGCCGAAATGGGCTTCCTCAGAAGGGTGGCGGGCTTCTCCCTTAGAGATAGGGTGAGGAGCTCAGTCATCCGTGAGGAGCTCGGAGTAGAGCCGCTGATCCTTTGCGTGGAAAGGAGTCAGTTGAGGTGGTTTGGGCATCTGGTAAGGATGCCCCCTGGGCGCCTCCCTAAGGAGGTGTTTCAGACACGTCCAGCTGGGAGGAGGCCTCAGGGGAGACCCAGGACGAGGTGGAGAGATTACATCTCCACACTGGCCTGGGAACGCCACGGGGTCCCCCAGTCAGAGCTGGTTAATGTGGCTCGGGATAAGGAAGTTTGGGGCCCCCCTGCTGGAGCTGCTGCCCCTGTGACCCGACTTTGGATAAGCGGTTGAAGATGGATGGATGGATGGACTATGAAAATTGCTCCGGGTGCATTTCGCGTACAACGACGTAACTCACTGCATAACCACCATAGTATGATGTTTTGTTCTGGAAATCAACATGCTAGTCAGGACTATTTCCCGAAACTGTAGTAACTATTTTGCACATCCATTGTTCAAACCACGTTGGTTGAGCTGTCATTAATGACATTACTCAGGGGGTAGATTAATAACTTGAATATAAATTATAATAGCTCATTTACACGTACACCAGAAAGCCGTTTAATTGCATGAAATCTGCTGAAGACATGAAAGTGCCATGCCCCTTGTAAGGCAACAGATGTATTGCGGTGCAATAGATGGGTTTCCCACTATTTTAGTCTTCGGTGTTCCCCTGACGCACATGAGCATATGCACATGTGCACTCTTCAAAAACATATTAATGGCACTTATGTGTTAACATAAACACATAAAAGCCATGTTCTCCGACAGAAAGCGTGCGTGATAAAGCGCTTTCTCTTAACATTTACATTAAGCAGATGCTTTTATCCAAAGTGGCTTACAAATGAGGAACAAAACATCAATTTGAAATACGAAAGTCAACAATATCTTCAGTATCGCACTGCCAAGTTCTCACAGCGGCTGGAGGAGTAAAGATGCTACTAGCACAGAAGAAAGAGACTTTAACCGCCTTTAATCCCTTAAAATGCTGCACTCGTGTTTATGTGACATTTCAGAATGCCGTTTTCTGACAACACCCTGGAAAAAATCATTTTCTTAAATGCATGAAAACATGGTCAAAGTCTTGACAGAATGAAAGAAGCCTCAGCAATGTCAAATGATGTTCACACAACAAACTAGCAATTTGCTACTACTAATTAGCAACTATGCTTCTAACCACAGTTAAAGACCTGCAGTTCCAACCACGCAACATTGGTGTTTACAAATGTTCGTTTAAACTACGCTTTCAGAAAACACCAACTCGTTGAACTATGTTAGTAAAGATGCAATTTGTGACCATAGTTGGCTAACGATGCTTTTGGGGAATGCACCCTTGTTTGTTTGAGTAACGTGCTTAGAGGGGCGGGACTATCACTTTGTTTTAACAATGGATGTTTCAGAAAGCTGTTTCTTTCCATTTGGTGGCGCAGAAATTACATACTTAAGCTTCAAGATTCTGCACTGTTTCTAGGTCACTAATCGAATTGTTGATCATGTTAACTCCTTTGGATGAAATGTCTAGGTTACATATGTTACCTCTGTTCCCTGATGTATTTGCATACCCCGGGACATACGGGTATAAAAGCGGGGAAATACATCGAGTTCATTAAGGATTTTTCTGAGGAGCCGGAAATGGTCCGGCCACTACAGTGGCTCGGCTCAATGACATGACACAGGATTTTACGTGCAGAGGTGACCAGCTGTGTCAGACTGCACGTACCCTTCCCCAGTGCCCAAAAAAGGTTGTCGGGATCCTTCTAGATTACCCTAGGCAGGGGAACAAGGTGACGCTTGCCAATCTGGGAATGGGCCTAGCCTGGCTGGGCGTCTTTTCGCTCTATGTTTCTCGCATAGAGCAAGAACGGCCGGGGCCCTTACATGCATCAAGGGAAGTTTCCTATTCTTTCAGGGGGAAAAGACCCTGCGGAGACCACCCCTGCCCTGAAGGGGAGGTAAGAGTGGTGAATACATCACATGGGTTTTTCAGGCGGCATGTGGAAATGGCACAGTGGTAGATCCAACCTCGTTAGAGGGGGGAGTTGCTACAACACAGCGACCGGAGGGCAGCTGGAACTGCCTAAGGGAGACACGGGTCCACTCGTAAGGGGACCGTACCACAGATAATACACACAGGGGGAGTTCATGTAGGAGTCCTGCCCTGTGGAGCACCTATTTCAGTACAGGGTAGATTAAGTACCCGCAGTGGATTGGATTGGCGAGTTCCTCCACTGAAATGCGGACCCAAAGGGTTAGGGAGGAATCGTCCGGGGATCCGAATGAGTGGGTTCTCCTGGGAGAGAAAGTGCACAGTTTTACCTCGTCTGAGGGAAAGGGCGCCAGGTGCAAGCAATCCACCCAGACTGTCAGCATGTTACCGAGTTCTACCGGTTCGGACTTGAGAAAACTCGGGATGATACTGACTCAACCTGGAGATTGTAGAATCTCGCAAAGGTATTAGGTGTTGCCCACTGCCTCAGTGTGATCGCTGCCCAGACACACGAGACAACGCCTCTGGCCATCAGAAGCGGAGAGCACTCTACCACATCCAGGAAATACACAGGGGCAGATTGGCATCTTTACAAAGACGCATCCTGAAAAGGACGTTCAACGCCGCTGTGTATTGCTCTAATAGAGGAAAATACTCTTTTACAAGAAATATCACTCTTTTTTTTTGCTCTTGCACTGTCGAAGTGCCCAGGGGCAAGCTGCACTGCCGTGCAGGGAAGGATAAAGTTGCTGTAGTGCCCCGTAGATCCAACAGCTGAGAGCGTCAGAGGAACAGGAACAGGTGTGTGACTCGCAGCCCGCTGTAGTACAACCATCGGCTCCGAAAATTTCTGAATGAACTCGATGTATTTCACCGCTTTTATACCCGTATGTCCGGGGGCGGGGTATGCAAATACTGTCTGCCAACTTCTCATTGGCCTTTTTCATAGATCAAAGGCATATTTGGTGCTCAAGAGAGACCTCTAGTGTCGCTACTTCGACACAACATCAAGTTCATGACAGATTGAGTGTATCATTACAGCAAAAGTGGACATAACATTATAAAGAAATGTTTCACAAATTTTTATGCTGATAATATAATTTGTAATAAAAAATGAAATAAAAGCATTTTCAGAAGTGAACCCAACTGTATGCTGGTCTTGTAGTACAGGCCTAATTTAAACTATGGTTCAAATCTCTTTTTGCAAGATGACTAATTTTAAAAGAGGCGTCAAACTAGAATTGCAAGTATGGTCACATTTGACAGCATGGGCTCTATTTTCATGAGTGTGCTAATGGTGCAACGTCTTCTCACATTTTTGTGAGAGCGCTAATTCTAAACGCAATTTTCGTGGGTGGCCGTGGGTGGGAGTGTTTGAGTTATGTATATGGGTGTATGCATGCAAATTGGGGGCGTATGTAAATGAAGTGCCGCAAAGCGCAGTTTGCAAATTTTCCTTTGAGAAATAAGTAATTGCGATAAGACATTTCAAAACTGTAAAACTGAGTATAAAATCAGTTCCTGTATTAGCAGTTTGTAGATTCCACCAGCAGGTGGTAATAAAATTTATGTTCAAACTCTGAAAATATAGCGTGGAACCACATTTCCCACGCGTATAAAAGGAGCGTGTAACTGCTTGACATTCAAGAGTTAATGCACAAAAGTCCTTATTTATGTTCTTCTAATTCATTACATACAATCCATTTAAACAAGCAACTTCTTATGAATGTGCTGTCTTTGTTTAAGTCACTGCTGCTTGACAGGGTATGGACTACTGTATATATGCAGACGGTGCCAGAGAATAACGTCCTAACTGAATTGCACTTGACCCAGCCCATTAGCGCTTTGCACATTCTGTTTGCCAAAACCACTTGCACCTAGCCTTAGCACAATTTTAATGTATTTTTTTAATCCCCTTTTCTCCCAAATATTTGGAATGCCCAATTCCCACTACTACTAGGTCCTTGTGGTGGCATGGTTACTCAATCGGGTGGCGGAGGACGAATCTCAGTTGCCTCCGTGTCTGAGACCGTCAATCCGTGCATCTGATCACGTGACTCACTGTGCATGACAGCG
>JAVLUX010000047.1:1990000-2000000 GCA_032164185.1 Moxostoma hubbsi | reverse complement strand
CGATGAAAGGAGATCAGCATCATCTCAGAGGGTCCGTAGTGAAAGCAACGATCACATCGACTGCCATTTTGGAAATGTGTTACATTTGTTTGCGTGGACAAGCCTGTTTGGCTTTGAGATCTTTAGAAAGGTTCAAATTCAGCAATGATTTCCAACAGATTGAGACGTTATGTGCCAAAATATTATTCTGTACCATTTTGTATTGTTGTGATGTCTGGCAACATTATTTTTTGATCTCCTTAAAACCAAATATAAATTTAAAAAAAAAAAATAATATATATTTTTTTTTTGTTTGTTTTGTGTTTTTTTTTCAAACCAGACAAAAACGTATCAACTTTTTACATTCCTTAAATGAAAATGATTTGTGACGCTCCATTTCCACTTGAACTGTTTGAGGGCAGGGCGTACATTTAAACACATCTCTGAGAGCACCATAACCCCATTCAGCACTGCTCGTACAGGAAACAGCATCATAGCAGTGTGGTTTGCTCCTTCTCAGTCTTACATTTGTGATATAACCTTGCAATAAAGATGGTGTCCCTATTACAAAATATAGCAACACATTCGTTCCAGGTAAAGCTAATTAATCTGACCATGTGTGATCATTATACTGTGCCTTTGTCATTATATAATATTGTGCATTTCAACAGCCGTCCTATGCAAAGATATAAGGTACATATGAAGTCATTCTCTGCAATATCTTCATCTTTCAGTTATGTTATACTTAAATGAAAAAATCCTATAATGACATAAGACAGTATAGCCTTGACTGTGCACATCCATAACGTCACTTACAGCCCAATTCAACTTTCACTTTTGCTTTAAGTCACTTTTTTGATACCAGCAACTTCTAGAATGAAATGTAAGGCCCAGCACTACCAACAAACCCTCGCTAAACCGTACCATACCCTGTTTGTGACATTTTAAAGTGTTGTTCTTAGAGAGTGAAGAGCAAATCTAGTCATAGATCTTGCCAATTTAGGCCACATAAGGCTGTGTAAAGCAGAGATTATTGCCTCCTTCTGTATTGTGTTTCACAGTTTAGCTAAAGAAACTGAGAGACATTAATACAGCATCTCTTTTCTTGAAATGTTTAATAATATCAACTTTGTATCATATAATAATAATTTAGATTTCCCTATAGTTGCAGTGTAATATTAATGTGACCTTAAAAATATGTATTATCATTTAATATTATTCTTTATGTTTTTATTTGTGTATGTAATTGTATTTGGTAGTATGAAAGAAGTATTTAATGAAGAAAAAATAAAGCTGGTATGTATTTATTTCTAAAGGGTTATTATTTAAATAAAGGCTTTGAATGCAGTGCACATTTCGGCCACCAGATGGAAACCTTCATTTTACAAGAGAAAACACCTAAACATGCTCTATTGTAGTATCAGAAAGCACCAGACCATTCAGATCAACCATATGACCATTCAGATCATTCATATGACCATTCAGATCAATCATGTGACCATTCAGATCAATCATGTGACCATTCAGATCTTTGATATGACCATTCAGATCATTCATATGACCATTCAGATCTTTGATATGACCATTCAGATCATTCATATTACCATTCAGATCATTCATGTGACCATTCAGATCTTTGATATGACCATTCAGATCATTCATATGACCATTCAGATCAATCATGTGACCATTCAGATCTTTGATATGACCATTCAGATCTTTGATATGACCATTCAGATCAACCATATGACCATTCAGATCTTTGATATGACCATTCAGATCATTCATATGACCATTCAGATCATTCATATGACCATTCAGATCTTTGATATGACCATTCAGATCATTCATATGACCATTCAGATCAATCATATGACCATTCAGATCTTTGATATGACCATTCAGATCATTCATATGACCATTCAGATCTTTGATATGACCATTCAGATCAATCATGTGACCATTCAGATCTTTGATATGACCATTCAGATCATTCATATGACCATTCAGATCTTTGATATGACCATTCAGATCATTCATATGACCATTCAGATCAACCATATGACCATTCAGATCATTCATATGACCATTCAGATCAACCATATGACCATTCAGATCAACCATATGACCATTCAGATCAATCATATGACCATTCAGATCATTCATATGACCATTCAGATCAATCATGTGACCATTCAGATCTTTGATATGACCATTCAGATCTTTGATATGACCATTCAGATCATTCATATGACCATTCAGATCTTTGATATGACCATTCAGATCAATCAAGTGACCATTCAGATCATTCATATGACCATTCAGATCAATCATGTGACCATTCAGATCTTTGATATGACCATTCAGATCATTCATATGACCATTCAGATCAATCATGTGACCATTCAGATCTTTGATATGACCATTCAGATCAAACATATGACCATTCAGATCATTCATATGACCATTCAGATCTTTGATATGACCATTCAGATCAATCATGTGACCATTCAGATCTTTGATATGACCATTCAGATCAATCATGTGACCATTCAGATCTTTGATATGACCATTCAGATCATTCATATGACCATTCAGATCATTCATATGACCATTCGGTCATACTTTCTCTGTACAAGTGTTTTGGCACGCTGTACTACTATCATCCACTAGAGGGAGACAAACACACATATAATAATGATCTCTGTAACAGTTCTGCATCTGACACGTGTGCTACCATTAGCATAATATACTGTATGTATTAAATGTGTTCATGGTTCATTTTAGGAATATTACAGTCCTACGCATCTGCATGTCAAATGACCTCTTTCATAATCCTTCTTTGAAGTCTCGCAGAGGGGCGGATCGGGAAGAATATGGCTGCATGATCCGATAACGTAATCAGTTAATGACTTAACCGACAGCGTATTTGAATAAATGGAACTCCTAATTAAACTGGCCTCAGAACAGTTTAAAAAGCACCTTAATTTCATCCTACCTCCGTATCCAGCATCGGAAGGCAGCATTTGTCAGTTTTCGGACACTCCACATGTGTGAAGGAACTGCCAGACCCTGTGATAGCACGTGCCCAAACCACAGACTGGCACGCGCTGCACAGCCCTGTTTGTCTTTATGAATTACTGATAAATTATTCATGTAAATACTCATTAGATTCTCGTTTCTTATTCATGTTTATGCTTATTTTTGATGCTTTATTAGCATAAATGTAAAGCAGTGCCAGGAATACTACTGTTATGTAAATACTTTACAGTTAGGCTACATAATATATTAGTTTTATCAGGCTAAAGTAATAAGCAGTTGTGCTTAACCATCATGAAATTAATGTCACATATGCAAAAGCAATCTTATTGGTCATTTGTCATTTTGTTTTTAATATTTTGTGGTGAAAAATGACCTGGACAGGTTCATGAGATTCACTCATTGAAAGATAAACAGTTTAAAGTAGATTTTAAGTAGGTAATATGATATTATAATGCATAGTGCAATGAAGAAGTACTGAATGGAGCAAAGAATGAGCTTTCGAGAAGGTTGTCAAACATCTGCTTTAGAGGAAAGAATGCAGAGGGTTGGTGTTGATCGACGTCTTCTTCTTGGGTTGGTTGTCATCTCACAGCATTTTAAAGCACATTTCATATTTAAATAGTTTTCAACTCTCTTCCCATGTTCATGAAACGATGAATGAACACAGCCTATAGTTATGATTCGGCCCAAAGCTCCATCTTATTGGCTGCGGTTCCTCAAAAGTCCAGAATGAAACTGGATTTTTACATTTTCCTTGTGCGTTTGAGTTGTGCTAATTTATGCAAACTCACCGCCATGATACTAAGACAGGCCTACTCAAATCTGCGAAGCTCAGGGGCCTCATATATTATACATTATAGCCTATTAATTAGGGGTGTAACTGTTCGATTTTCACATGGTTTGGTTTAAAATGTTCAAAGAGGCACTTTCAACCACTTTCATTGCGATGTAGAAAACAGATATGATCCGTACGAGAACTGCAAATACAGTGTTCAACATCACATACACCAGAGATGTGCTTAAAAACAAGAAAGATTTATCCTATATTAACTCCAGTGAAAAGTCATAAAGATTTGTTCACCCTCTTTAGCATTTTGTGGTGAAGAAACGCAAATAACTAATAACGATTTGTGTAAAGGCGGATTAATGCTGCTATTGCAAGATAGACTATTATTTTCCCCTTTTATGACTGTTATCATGACAAGCATACTGTATACTGGTTTAGCTTTTTAAACGAGTTTGACAGGGATTCGTGCTGTAATAGACCTTATTCACAATAGTGCCATCTTTGACGGTTATGAAAACGAGGCTGTGAAGATTAGATTTACTGTCTCTGATGACATGCACTGTATAGAGCTGCCAAAAAGCTCCTTGAACACCACCACATTTACACAACTCGTGTTTTTTGCCTACTGAAATTCTTTCCTTGTGATATTTTTTTCAATATTTTGTCACGGAATAATCCAAAAACAACTGTACGTCAATCCCTCACAGACTCGTTGTCATTCCCGTCAAAAATCAAAGATGGCGCTGCTGTGAATAAGGTCTATTGCTATGTGGTAGCTAAGGTGTGTTAGCACAATAGCGCCTCTCTTCAACAAGCCGCATGATTTGATGTCTCACTCGTGTCTAGCTGTAACGTCCAGGACAGGTTACAGAAATGAATACTTATGCTTAGAGGATTGTTTAAATTCCAAACCCAAAGTATGAGCGATTACTTGCGTCATTCCACATTTTTCTGCCTTTAGTCTGATTTCTTTAATCCTCATAAAGTCTCCTTGATCATATCGGCAAACTTTCCGTCTTCAAAGAATCAAAGAAGCATGGGCACGAGGTAATTTATCTCTCTCTCTCTCTCTCACTCTCTCTCTCTCGCTCTTGCTCTCTCTGTCTCTCTCTCTCTCTCTCTCTCTCGCTCTTGCTCTCTCTGTCTCTCTCTCTCTCTCGCTCTTGCTCTCTCTCTCTCTCTCTTTGTGGTTGTGTGTGTGTGTGTGTGTGTGTGTGTATGCAGAAGTTGGGAGAGAGAGACAGAAAGAGAATTAGAGGGAGGAATGTGGTTGAGTTCACTAACAATGTCAGATTGTATTACGGCTGGAGGGCCATCACTCTCTGAGATAGGTGCTGTGTGTGCGTGGGGTTAATCCAGTGTTTATGAAACACACAGGGTGAATAGCCGGCCCGGTCACACTCAAACTCCACTGCTGTGTGATGTGTGTTTGCTCTGTCACTTCATCTTAGAGAGAGTGCACAGCTAAATGAGAGAGGGGAAGAGAAGAAGCACTAAAGGGGGTTTTCTTTCTTTATAAAAGTGAGGACAGGTGAACAGGATCTTTAAACCTCTCGATAAACATTCAACTTCTGAGGAAAGGCCATGAAGAAATTAAAGAGAGATTGTGAAAGCACCTGACACACATGCATGTTTGTTATGGTGGAGACTTTCCTTGGACTTCTTTTGTTTATACTGTTTACTAGATCCCCTTACCCAAAACATTTAATTAAGACATTATTTACTCTATGTATTAAGCCATTTTCCTCATGTAACTGCTCCTTACAATATAGGCCATTTCTGCTTTTACCATCCTTGTGGGGACATATGGTTTCCACAATGTAGGCAAATCCTGCCCCCACACATACCCCTTCACCTTAAATGTTTTGAAAGGCGTTTGGGTCTAAGGCCAAGGCCCGGTGGTGTGGTCCGACTTCTTAGCATGTCTCCGCCGGGAGCTGTGACCAGTATTCTCAGTTCCCATGTCTGAGTCTAGATTAAACCCTGAACCAGAGGTGTGTTAATCCCAAACAGCCCCTCACATTGACAGAACTGGGGCTCTTTGATCAAATAGAGAGAAAAAGAGAGAGATTAAGTGAAAGAGTGGGGCAGAGAATGAGATAGATTGATAAAGAGAGAGAAAAAAGAGAGAAAAGTAAAGGATGGAACATGAAGATAAGAAAAGTAAATATATGGAAGAATGGATATTGTGATATCCGATAGCAAATGAGATTAGATTGTGTGTGTGTGTGTGTGTGTGTGTGTGTGTGTGTGTGTGTGTTGTGTTTATGTAGTTTATGGGGACATTTCTTGTGTCCCCATAATTGAAATTGCTTAAAACATACCAATCAATTTTTTTTTGAAAATGTAACAATGCAGAAAGTTTTCTGTGACTGTTGTGTTGGGTTTAGGGGATGTGTTGGGTTTAGGGGATGTGTTGGGTTTAGGGGATGTGCTGGGTTTAGGGGTTGTGTTGGGTTTAGGGGGTGTGTTGGGTTTAAGGGTTGTGTTGGGTTTAGGGGGTGTGTTGGGTTTAGGGGATGCGTTGGGTTTAGGGGTTGTGTTGGGTTTAGGGGGTTGTGTTGGGTTTAGGGGGTTGTGTTGGGTTTAGGGGATGTGTTGGGTTTAGGGGTTATGTTGGGTTTAGGGGGTGTGTTGGGTTTAGGGGTTGTGTTGCGTTTAGGGGGTGTGTCGGGTTTAGGGGATGTGCTGGGTTTAGGGGGTGTGTTGGGTTTAGGGGATGTGTTGGGTTTAGGGGTTGTGTTGGGTTTAGGGGATGTGTTGGGTTTAGGGGTTGTGTTGGGTTTAGGGGTTGTGTTGGGTTTAGGGGTTGTGTTGGGTTTAGGGGATGTGTTGGGTTTAGGGGATGTGTTGGGTTTAGGGGGTTGTGTTGCGTTTAGGGGTTGTGTTGGGTTTAGGGGATGTGTTGGGTTTAGGGGATGTGTTGGGTTTAGGGGATGTGTTGGGTTTAGGGGTTGTGTTGGGTTTAGGGGATGTGTTGGGTTTAGGGGTTGTGTTGGGTTTAGGGGTTGTGTTGCGTTTAGGGGTTGTGTTGGGTTTAGGGGTTGTGTTGGGTTTAGGGAATGTGTTGGGTTTAGGGGTTGTGTTGCGTTTAGGGGTTGTGTTGGTTTTAGGGGTTGTGTTGGGTTTAGGGGATGCGTTGGGTTTAGGGGTTGTGTTGGGTTTAGGGGATGTGTTGGGTTTAGGGGATGTGTTGGGTTTAGGGGTTGTGTTGGTTTTAGGGGTTGTGTTGCGTTTAGGGGTTGTGTTGGGTTTAGAGGTTGTGTTGGGTTTAGGGAATGTGTTGGGTTTAGAGGATGTGTTGGGTTTAGGGGTTGTGTTGGGTTTAGGGGATGTGTTGGGTTTAGGGGTTGTGTTGAGTTTAGGGGTTGTGTTGCGTTTAGGGGTTGTGTTGGGTTTAGAGGTTGTGTTGGGTTTAGGGAATGTGTTGGGTTTAGGGGTTGTGTTGGGTTTAGGGGTTGTGTTGCGTTTAGGGGTTGTGTTGGGTTTAGAGGTTGTGTTGGGTTTAGGGAATGTGTTGGGTTTAGGGGTTGTGTTGGGTTTAGGGGTTGTGTTGCGTTTAAGGGGTGTGTTGGGTTTAGGGGATGTGTTGGGTTTAGGGGTTGTGTTGGGTTTAGGGGGTGTGTTGGGTTTAGGGGATGTGTTGGGTTTAGGGGATGTGTTGGGTTTAGGGGATGTGTTGGGTTTAGGGGATGTGTTGGGTTTAGGGGTTGTGTTGGGTTTAGGGGTTGTGTTGGGTTTAGGGGATGTGTTGGGTTTAGGGGGTGTGTTGGGTTTAGGGGATGTGTTGGGTTTAGGGGTTGTGTTGGGTTTAGGGGTTGTGTTGGGTTTAGGGGATGTGTTGGGTTTAGGGGGTGTGTTGGGTTTAGGGGATGTGTTGGGTTTAGGGGATGTGTTGGGTTTAGGGGATGTGTTGGGTTTAGAGGTTGTGTTGGGTTTAGGGGATGTGTTGGGTTTAGGGGATGTGTTGGGTTTAGGGGTTGTGTTGCGTTTAAGGGGTGTGTTGGGTTTAGGGGATGTGTTGGGTTTAGGGGTTGTGTTGGGTTTAGGGGGTGTGTTGGGTTTAGGGGATGTGTTGGGTTTAGGGGGTGTGTTGGGTTTAGGGGATGTGTTGGGTTTAGGGGATGTGTTGGGTTTAGGGGGTTGCGTTGGGTTTAGGGGGTGTGTTGGGTTTAAGGGTTGTGTTGGGTTTAGGGGGTGTGTTGGGTTTAGGGGATGCGTTGGGTTTAGGGGTTGTGTTGGGTTTAGGGGGTTGTGTTGGGTTTAGGGGGTTGTGTTGGGTTTAGGGGATGTGTTGGGTTTAGGGGTTATGTTGGGTTTAGGGGGTGTGTTGGGTTTAGGGGTTGTGTTGCGTTTAGGGGGTGTGTCGGGTTTAGGGGATGTGCTGGGTTTAGGGGGTGTGTTGGGTTTAGGGGATGTGTTGGGTTTAGGGGTTGTGTCGGGTTTAGGGGATGTGTTGGGTTTAGGGGTTGTGTTGGGTTTAGGGGTTGTGTTGGGTTTAGGGGTTGTGTTGGGTTTAGGGGATGTGTTGGGTTTAGGGGTTGTGTTGGGTTTAGGGGTTGTGTTGCGTTTAGGGGTTGTGTTGGGTTTAGAGGTTGTGTTGGGTTTAGGGAATGTGTTGGGTTTAGGGGTTGTGTTGCGTTTAGGGGTTGTGTTGGTTTTAGGGGTTGTGTTGGGTTTAGGGGATGCGTTGGGTTTAGGGGTTGTGTTGGGTTTAGGGGATGTGTTGGGTTTAGGGGATGTGTTGGGTTTAGGGGTTGTGTTGGTTTTAGGGGTTGTGTTGCGTTTAGGGGTTGTGTTGGGTTTAGAGGTTGTGTTGGGTTTAGGGAATGTGTTGGGTTTAGAGGATGTGTTGGGTTTAGGGGTTGTGTTGGGTTTAGGGGATGTGTTGGGTTTAGGGGTTGTGTTGAGTTTAGGGGTTGTGTTGCGTTTAGGGGTTGTGTTGGGTTTAGAGGTTGTGTTGGGTTTAGGGAATGTGTTGGGTTTAGGGGTTGTGTTGGGTTTAGGGGTTGTGTTGCGTTTAGGGGTTGTGTTGGGTTTAGAGGTTGTGTTGGGTTTAGGGAATGTGTTGGGTTTAGGGGTTGTGTTGGGTTTAGGGGTTGTGTTGCGTTTAAGGGGTGTGTTGGGTTTAGGGGTTGTGTTGGGTTTAGGGGTTGTGTTGGGTTTAGAGGTTGTGTTGGGTTTAGGGGTTGTGTTGGGTTTAGAGGTTGTGTTGGGTTTAGGGAATGTGTTGGGTTTAGGGGTTGTGTTGGGTTTAGGGGTTGTGTTGCGTTTAGGGGTTGTGTTGCGTTTAAGGGGTGTGTCGGGTTTAGGGGTTGTGTTGGGTTTAGGGGTTGTGTTGGGTTTAGGGGATGTGTTGGGTTTAGGGGTTGTGTTGCATTTAGGGGTTGTGTTGGGTTTAGAGGTTGTGTTGGGTTTAGGGAATGTGTTGGGTTTAGGGGTTGTGTTGGGTTTAGGGGTTGTGTTGCGTTTAAGGGGTGTGTCGGGTTTAGGGGTTGTGTTGGGTTTAGGGGTTGTGTTGGGTTTAGGGGATGTGTTGGGTTTAGGGGTTGTGTTGGGTTTAGGGGTTGTGTTGCGTTTAGGGAATGTGTTGGGTTTAGAGGATGTGTTGGGTTTAGGGGTTGTGTTGCGTTTAAGGGGTGTGTCGGGTTTAGGGGTTGTGTTGGGTTTAGGGGTTGTGTTGCGTTTAGGGGGTGTGTCGGGTTTAGGGGTTGTGTTGGGTTTAGGGGTTGCGTTGGGTTTAGGGGATGTGTTGGGTTTAGGGGGTGTGTTGGGTTTAGGGGTTGTGTTGGGTTTAGGGGTTGTGTTGCGTTTAGGGGGTGTGTCGGGTTTAGGGGTTGTGTTGGGTTTAGGGGATGTGTTGGGTTTAGGGGGTATGTTGGGTTTAGGGGTTGTGTTGGGTTTAGGGGTTGTGTTGGGTTTAGGGGATGTGTTGGGTTTAGGGGTTGTGTTGGGTTTAGGGGTTGTGTTGCGTTTAGGGGATGTGTTGGGTTTAGGGGTTGTGTTGGGTTTAGGGGTTGTGTTGCGTTTAGGGAATGTGTTGGGTTTAGAGGATGTGTTGGGTTTAGGGGATGTGTTGGGTTTAGGGGTTGTGTTGCGTTTAAGGGGTGTGTCGGGTTTAGGGGTTGTGTCGGGTTTAGGGGTTGTGTTGGGTTTAGGGGTTGTGTTGCGTTTAGGGGGTGTGTCGGGTTT
>JAVLUX010000047.1:1980000-1982500 GCA_032164185.1 Moxostoma hubbsi | reverse complement strand
AGTAAAATCTGACAACAATGTTCTCAAATATTTTGTTAGCTGAATAAAAGGTTAAAAACACTATTTTCAGCTAAAGTATGATAACTGACAGGTGACGTCTGTATCATAAGGCGATTGACTCTTTTACCTTTAAGGCGGAACTTCCTTTTTCACGCCTGCCATATTGGGCTGTTCCAATTTCTCCCATTAATTTTAACATATGTACTCGTCTCATGTTAAATAGTCTCTGCTTTCATTCGGTCCCACTTTATATCTGGGGTCTTTTAACTAATATGTACTAACATTAAAATACATACAATACAATGTGCTTATTGTGTAAGATTCACATTTGCTGCTACTGAGGTTACGGGAAGGTTATGAGGTAAGGTTAGGGTTTAGATTAGGGTTAGGATTTAGGGTTAGGTTTGGGGTACGGTTAGGTTTGGGGTTTGGGGTTGGGGTAAAGTTAACAAAGTAACTACAGATGTAATTAAATGCAAGTACTTTAAATGTAACAATGCAACAACACATTTGTACATAATAAGTACATTGTATCAAATGCTTAAGTACATAGTAGTTAAATGCACCTAATTCAAACATTGATTTCACTATTCAGTGTATGGTTAGGTTTAGGATTTAGGGTTTGGGTTTGGGGTTTAACTTAGAAACAATCGTCATAACTTCATTTGCTTGTTTATTTATGTCTATTTTTGTCATTGTCTATACAAACGTGTTTTTTTACTAACTCATGCGATTTCTTACAATTTCTCCAACACCAACTGCAATTAATTACAATATTTCATGAGACCGGGTTGGGAAATTGTGTCATCACTTCCTTACCCTAATATCATAACTCAAATGGCCTTCTGTCTTCAATGGAGCACAAATTTTGTTTAACAGAATGCCAAAATATATCTAAACTCTTTTACACGCATTTCTGCATTTGGCAGACGCTTTTATCCAAAGTGACTTACAGTGCACTTATTACAGGGACAATCCCCCCGGAGCAACCTGGAGTTAAGTGTCTTACTCAAGGACACAATGGTGGTGACTGTGGGGATCAAACCAGCAACCTTCTGATGACCAGTTATGTGCTTTAGCCCACTACACCACCACTACTCCATGTAGTGATCTAGTGTTGAACTCAGAACATTCCAGACCGCCCTGCTTCTTACAATGCCGGTTTGCTTTTCACACCTGCATCCCTCTGGCAATAGTGTATGTGTTAGTGGGCGTGTCAGACCATTTGCTTTTATCACTTCATAACGATGCCTCAGTTAAGTGTACTAATATGTGCTAGTGTATGTGCGTGGAATCCAATCCCCTTCAGCTACGGTGTTCTTAAGTTATAACAACACATGATTGCACACTTCAGACTCCCTCTCCATTTCTCATGAAAGAATGGGGAGATGTTGTTTAGCTAACCCATCATTAAACATCTCTGAGCCCGTTCTGACCCCAAACAAAGCCCTTGAATGCCGTCCCACCAGCAGGAATGTACAGGAACGAGGGATGGGGAGAGGGAAAGAAAAGAACAGATCGGAAGAAGAGAAAGTGTGAATCCCTTTTCTTCTGACCCTCCTGCCAAGTGTCCAAACGAAGGAGGGTGTGAAAGAGAAGGGCAGCGGAATTGACCGCTCGTCTCTGCGTGAGAAACGCATTGTAGCGACACGGCTCCTGGCTAGCATCACTAATCACAGGAATGAGTGGAATGAGACAAACCGCTCAAGATAAAAGAGCGTCCACACAGCACACGGTTCATTTAGAGGAGGGGTGCCCAAAGTCCAGCCTGTGGGCCATCTGCGGCCCTCCAACTGCTCTGATACGGCCCGCGAGAGACTTTAGAAATAGAACTGGCACCTTGCGGAAACAATGATGCATTTATTAAAGGATTGATATCAGGTTAGACGGGTTAAAATGTCCCAATACCTGGGAACACAGCATATCTGTATTACACTGTTTATATATTATATATTACATCATTACCTACAGACAGGCCCTACCAAAAATGACAAATAAAGTTGAGAAAATGTTTGGTAAACTAAAGTGTAACTGTTCGGTTTAAAGTCCTCAAACCCAGAAGAGAATTAGCATGTTTGAACCATGGGCCCCCCTTGGGAGTCTCTAATGAGTTTTTAAAATAGCGGGTTTTGATTTATGATTTATGAGTAAAATAAAGTCTGTGGTTAACGTTATTTAAAAATGCTTTCCTGTTTTCCTGCAACATGATTTATACACAGTCATTCCTTAAATGTGAATTGTGAAACCATTGTGCGCTTTGAAAACATACAGTATGTTGCTAACAAGTTGTTACATAATGCCTTCAACATAATTACACATTTGTCTGGCACCAGGGCTGGACTGCTAATCTGGCATACCGAGCATTTTCCCAATGGGCCAACGCACTTTGGGGCCGATCAGCGGAGGACTGGCCATCGGGAGGACCGAGCGGGCCAGTGGGTTGGCCGAGAAACTAGCCGAATGGGTCGCGATAAGCTATAATGAGCCGCCCGATTTCTCA
>JAVLUX010000047.1:1967500-1975000 GCA_032164185.1 Moxostoma hubbsi | reverse complement strand
TTCTCTCTCTCGCTCGAACCGTCGTCACTGACCGTCTTTACCTCTCGTGCGCCCCCATCAGGCTGATTGGGGACCGGGCGTGCGTTGTTCCAGCCCGTCCCCGCCCAGCTCTGCTCTACAGCCTTAATTAAAGCAAAAGGTTAACATACTAAATACTAAGAAACTTGTATGTTGTTTTTTGTTTTTGCTTTTTTTTTACAGAAAAATGTTATGCTGGTAATATACTTCACAGTAAGAAAAACATATTAAATTATTAATAAATCAAATAGATGCATTTCCACCAGCACTCTCAGACTTTTTTAACCCATTGTATGCACATATGCAAAATGTACTTTGACATACACTGAACTGGAGTAAGCCTGGGAAAGGGTGTTTGTGTGTATGTAGTGGCTCTTTGTGCTTTTGTCCCAGAGAGTTACAGAGGCAGATCTTCCCTGATAACAGGAGCCAACACAGGAAACAACACAATAGCAGGAGACTGAGAGAGAGCATGTTAGCAAAGCCACCTATTAGAATTACATCAAAGAGTTATTATGTTAAAAAAAGAAAAAAATGTAGTAATAATAATAATAGTAATAATAATAATGCATGCATATAATATTTGTGTCCATTTCAAAACAAGAAACAACTATGTTATGAGAGTGGTCAATATCAGCTGTTATACATCCGTTAGTTGTGATCCTCATTCCAAAAGTGCTGATATTTAATATAAAAGCACTGGGATGCTTCACTGTTTGTAGAACTCTGTCTGTGTTCACCACGTTTCAGACATGCTGTCAATCTGGGATACATTTCCCAAAAGCATCGTTAGCCAACTATGGTCGCAAGTTCCATTGATAACAACATACTTCAACGATTTGGTGTTTCCCAAAACCGGTTCAA
Source organism: Moxostoma hubbsi (assembly GCA_032164185.1). Taxonomy (NCBI): domain Eukaryota; kingdom Metazoa; phylum Chordata; class Actinopteri; order Cypriniformes; family Catostomidae; genus Moxostoma; species Moxostoma hubbsi. Next base: position 1,974,118 of record JAVLUX010000047.1, on the reverse strand, counting down.
ACGAACATTCGCAAACTGCATCGCCAAAGTTGTTTGGTTGGAACTACAGCTCTCTGTATCTGTATCTACACAGTGCATCCTTCTCACATTAAACGGGTTTGTAAACGATGTGTAACTGAGCTTTTTAAACGTAGTATTCGCAGAAGTTATTACTCAACCCCCTGCGTAATGTCACTAACGACAGCCCTATGTCGTTGAACCAACATGGTTCGACCGATAGATGTGCGACATAGTTACTACGGTTTCGGAAACAGCCATGACTAGCTTGTTCAATTCTCCAACGATGCATCGTACTATGGTTGTTCAGCAGTGAGATACGTCATTGTATGGGAAACGCACACTTGTGTGTTGCTCGGCAACAATCAGCGGCTTCTTTTGGAACTATTTTAGGCCACGCCCGCACTAATGAATTTGCAGCGAATAATGCATATATTTTGATATGTTTATGCCTCTTATCCACAAAGGATTAACTTTGTTTTCCTTCGAGACTTTAAAAAAATGCTTTCTTGAACCTCATACTTTGGAAAGCAATAACGTTAGGACATGGCAAACATATCAACTAAAAACGCATTAGTGTGGCGTGGCCTTAAAGGAAGAAAAATGGACAGAATAACTGGCCATATTGTATCTCAAAACATCTTTTGCATTAAAGCAATTTTATCCTCCCATTCATGTGTACCTACTGTGCATATCTGTGACATGCACATTCATATGCCTCTGTATTATTTATACCGTTTCAAATGTGTCCCCATCCCCCTTTTCTCTCACGAGAGTCAAACGCATCAATTTGTACTCAGAAAAGCAAGAACAAAGACTTAAGTGTGTAGAGAGAGAGAAAAGCGTTGCTTTCTTTTAACTTCGAATCGAAGCATGAAGAAGACAGCACAATTAGCAGGCGCAGAAGGAGTGATGGGAATGAACTAGTGAAAGCCGACAGAAAGAAAGGAAAAAGGATACAACTTATTTGGTGCACTCTTAGCCTCTCAGATCCCACCACCAAACCCTGACACAAACACAGACCTCATTAAACATTTCAATCCAATAAAAACGAATGAGAGAACATTTGAATCCCAAAGGCCGAGCAGAGGAGGACAGGGAAAAAGAGACGATAGAAAGAGAGGAAGGTCCTGGAGTGAGGGTCTCCCCCCTGCAGATCGCACTATTCTGGCCCTCACCCCCATCTCTCTAGCACTCCTTTCGCTCCCATTGAGCTCCGCAGACCTTGGCGTCTCTCAATTGGATCTTTTCTTTCTCATACTTTGTCTTTGCACGCCTAATCCAGAGAGGAGCTGAGAAATACACTCATTAGTGCAAGAGAGAGAAAGAGAGTGAAGAACATATGGCTTTGACTTGCGATCACTGTAGAAATCTTTTGTCGTTCACTGGTTAAATAGCGGTTTGTCTGTTTACCGGCCTGCTCGGAGAGAGGAGCATACTACCTGAGATCATTGCATAGAGGAAACTGTTTTAAAATGAAACACGGCGGAAGGAGAGGGCGTGAGCTACGACAATGATCCTGGAGCACTTCAGAGCTAAGTCTTTCCGAGCAAAAATCAGTTTGGGGTTTTTCGAGATTAAATGCAGGTTTTACTGAAGGAGAACAGTCATTCATCTCTTTCAGCACAGCTCATATTTGATCTGTATACCCACAGAAATCAATCAATGCTTTGATCAAATAATATACTCAAAAATTGACTGCAAATCTGTAACAGAGTACTCTTAATGTTCCATATTCCACAGTTAGTTCCGGTCCTCGAATCTGATTGGACGAGAAACGTTCCATGAGCACTGATGGTCTGACATCATCAGCACTCGGACGCTTCACTGTGTGTGTGTCACTCCGCTTGTGTTCGTGCTGTTCTAAACTAAAGTGTATCTGTAAAGAGTTACTGTCTTTATTTGTGAAATTACAGATAATTATTGTGTGTAATATGAGCCAGTTGGTGACGTAAAGTGAATCCGTTAGTCATTGTTTACATAGAACTGCCTCCGTGATCGCTCATATGACTAATACATCACCAAATCTAGGAAACAGCTTTAAATTACTTTAAACGGACAACTTCAGGATTAAGGCTCATCACAGCTGAGAGACACAACGGACTGATTTATTACACAACTCGAGTGCTTACCTTTTATCAGAGTTTCCACATTGGATACATACTGTTTAAAATGGCGGAGGACATCGCTGTTTCTATAGAGAATGACTCTTGTGCACCGGCTACCACGAAATAGAGAGGAATACCCCCTCTTGGACGTCTATTTTCCACTGAGAAAGCTAACCGTCAGAAAGCTGACAGCATCTCTGATTGGGTGTGGCAACAAGCTCTCTCTCTCTCTCTCTCTCTCTCTCTCTCTCTCTCTCTCTCTCTCTCCCTCTCTCTCTCACTCTCTCTCACTCACACACATACACACACATACACACACACATCCTTGTTTATCCAATGACTTGTTAGAAACAGCACAAGCCGTGATACTATTTCTGAAGTGAACTTTTTGAATTACTAACGGAGGTTCGGACGCATCATTTGTTTTGAAGCAGTAACGGCAGATTCTGACCAGTCGCTTAAGAAAGTAGTTTCATGCACAAATGCATTTTTTATGACTCTACTTGGGTTTTCCTAATTTTTTTTTAATGTTCTTGTTCATTGAACTGTTGTATATAAGCAATATCACACCGTATCGCACTCTTGCTCGTGTGATATTGCTTGATTAATCTTGTTGAATGTGTTTGGCACAATAATATTGAAAGAGTGGTCACAGGTCACATTTTACAACGGCTTTAAACACAGTTCATCCAATCAGAATTTAGAGTTAGAACAATACGTTTTTATATATAACTATTTGTATTACCACTACTGGCACTTTGTCACTGCTTTCGTTGTGTGTGTGTTGATGCTTTGGCAAAAATATGTGTAAAGCAATCAAGCCAATAAAGTACTTTGAAATTGATACTGTAAGAGAAAGAGAAGAACAGAAAGGGTGAACAAGCGAAAGAGATTAATGTGTGTGCCACCTACAGGTATAAATGTTTCTCTGACCACAAACATGATCAGGTTTCACTTGAAGTCTCCATCTGCTTTGGCGGCTCCTTTGAAGGATGAAAAAAGCTTCTGCCCAAGGGTCTGTCCCCTTGATTTCCCCTTTCTTTCCTCTCTGTCTTTTCCCTTCCTTTCTTCTCCTTCACTTAATCTATTTTCAAACACGGTGAGAGAGTCAGTGTTAATGCATCTGAACCTCAGTGCTGTCAAAGGTTAAAACATACACACACCTGAAGGAAATGCTTTTAACGCAGGTAAGAGAACGCATTCCCATGAGGTCTTTCTATAGCAGCTGCTGGTTAACAGTGTTGTGACATGTGAGGACAAAAGAGACGGCTCAACTTTAACCTGCACACAACAAAAAAAGAGGGATAGATTACAGACAAAACCAAGACAAATATTTCAGTTCTGAAAGAGCTTCGCTTGCCATGTAGATGTATTGTTGATCATGAGAAAGTCTTGCGCAACAAAGAGCCATTTATGCCCCGATTTATCATTGTTTTAATTGAAAAGCGTGGACACACGTGAACGAATTGTTCTTATGATCAGGTGCTTTCACATATTGTATGTTTTAAGTTAACCAAACCCAGTTTGGTTAAAGTGAACAGAAAGGGAACCAGCCGCAAATGACCTCAGTGCTTTTGGTGTTCACAATGTAAGTGGACTTAAAAGAGGACCCAGTTACTTTTTCGGCACTCTTCACATTTTTGTGATCTCAGACCGCTTATTGTTCAAAGCACAGCTCCGATAATAATCACGATAATTCATCGTTTTTTCATAAATAATTGTGATTATTATGATAAGCAATTGTCATACTGTCATACATGGTGTACCTATGCCTATGAAAGATAGGCATACACCTTTAAGCTGCGTTCACACTGCCAGAGACTTTGTCGCTGCAGGTCGCCAGTGGGTGGCGGTTAGGTCGCTAGTGGGCGTTCCCACTACAGGTTGCCTAGTAACGTTTATAAATGACATTCACGGACGTCATTCCATTGCTGTTGATTGCTGTTTTCTTGCCGCTAAAAACAAACATTTTGGAGGGAAAAGACTAAATATAAATGGAATCAGTACATAAAATGCTTTATATCAAAGATGAACGAGAAACAAGGTGTTGCTCTTTGCCATAGCGGCTGTTTATCTGCAGCGAAAACGCAAACGCCGGTCTGTCTGGGTCCACAATACCATTCAATCTCGGAGTATTTTTCTTAAAAATGTCCATGTACGTGGAAAGAGACGTATCATAGAGCACTGGAAAATTGCTACCAGCAAGAATTAGCCTTTCATCCACCGTTACTTTTGGAGCTGAGAGAGAGAGAAGGATCACGTGAGCTCTCCCGTCTTCTCTCCTATTGGCTGTCGCTTCTGTAAGTCGCTCTTCATTTGAATAAAGTTGAACTTGTCTCAACTTTGCACGGCGATGGACACGCCCACATCAGGTCGCCAACGGTCGCGACAGCTCGTGCCGCTGAAAGTCGCTGTGCTCTCATTGAAAATGAATGGGATGGTGCCGCTGGCAGTGTGAACGCAGCTTAAGCAGTAATTTACTGATATTTAACTTGAAATCATATAATAAAATGGGGCTATATGATTACTTTTAAGGCTTTAAGAAATATGGAATTTATCATTAGAAATGATTGCACAGAGATAGAATTAAAAAGTAATATTTTATATGTTATATCGTTTATGAAACCTAGACAACAACACCAATTATATTACATTATGCAATAGTAATAATGCATACTGTATTTCTGTCCTAAATTCTTCAATCTCTCACGTTATTTTAAGGCTCTACGATAAAACCTACAAGCCCTTATTTCACAGTTGCGACTGGAATATGAAGATGTAATGCAGCTCTGAGAAGATGTAATGTAAGCCATGAGGTACTTATTTCATAAAATGTAAAGCGGACTGGTATCTTTCCAGCCGAACCACAAAAGGACCCACAAACGAACCAAACTCAGACCACCTCCTGAGGTGCACTCTGAGTACGGTTCGCGTTTGGGTATTTTAGGGGCTCTGAGACCATTGGGTTGTTCACATATACATGTTATGCCGCTCTGAGAGCACTTGGAGTGCCCAAATGAGGTTTTTTGAGTGAGACCGGAGAGTAAATAAAGATCAGCCAACAAGAATGAGCAATGCTGTAATCTAGGCGAGGGAGGCGACTTTGAAGAATCCAAATGGCAAAATAGTTGTATTTGTCATTGCTGTGGTTTAAATAAGTGTCCCATGATCCTCTTTTGGTTGGTGTGTCTCTAGGGCAGTGTTCCACACCGGGGGACGTTCACTCTACCACGCAGTGGCTGATGGGTCAATGAGAGCCGCTACTAATCCCTTTGGAGACAGGAACAAGTGTTTTTTCTTTCTTTCTTTCTTTCTTTCTTGTCCTTGTATCAATGTGTTATGTAGTATGGGTATGTAGTGACACTACTGGTAATTGTAGTCTACTCTGAATTGAATTCTAATACATTTTAATTAATTTCATTTCCTCAACATGCAGGCTGTAGTTGCCTGTATAATATTTGCCACAGAGCATCCTCACATATACATGTAGGACACGACACACACACACACACACACACACACACACACACACACACACACACACACACATTAGGTCAATTTCAAAGACTCGGGCTGAAACTATTAGGACATATATACTGTAATTAGGCTATACCTCAAAATCCACTAAAGCACAAAGAAAAGGCTTAAAATAGCTCAAGGCGTTTAGTGCTCAATTTATTGCAGTTCTCCAACCATCTTCTTGTCTCTGTTTCCACTGCCTGCTGCCCTGACCTGGAAGATTCCTAACTGAGTGTTAAAATATTAACAGACTCTGGCTCATTAAAACAGTGTTGTGTGTTTCATTGAGACCTTCTGTTCAGCAGGACACCAGCAATAACACCAGACCTCTAACCCCACTATTGCTGCAGCCTCTACCCAGCGAGGGGCCATCACCTTAGGCATGGACAGCTACGTCTACCCCCCTTGGAGCCTGGACATAGACTGTGCCTGTGTGTGTGTGTGTGTGTGTGTGTGTGTGTGCGCGTGTTTGTGTGTGTGTGCGTGTGTGTGTGTGTTTGTATGTGTTTGTGTGTGTGCGTGTGTGTGCGTGTGTGTTTGTGTGCATGTGTGTGCGTGTGTGTGTGTGTGTGTGTGTGTGTATGCGTGCGTGCATGTTTACAGCTTATTCTGACACCTTCCCCATCTTCTTATTTCACTATCTCACTCTTCCTCTTCCTCGTCGCTGATCTCCGGCACTCTTGTCTCTCCAGGAGTCATTGATATGGGGATTTATGTAACAGTGTCAATCAATTCAGTTTTCCTCTCTCTATCTGTCTTTCAGCACACACCGAGAGAACGCCTGCCAGTGTTTTCTGTCTGTTTCATCACTCATTCCCCTTCAGGTCATAGGGTGTTTGAGATGGAGAAGGAAGGAGGGAGGATGAAGAAACAGTAAAGGATGATTAGAAAAGTAATGATTCCAAAGTGCATGCCCAGCTACAAAGACCAGCTTTACCAGCATGCAGTTCCCATGCTGGTCTAGGCTGATTTGGTCCCGGTTTATCCGGTGAAA
>JAVLUX010000047.1:1880000-1957500 GCA_032164185.1 Moxostoma hubbsi | reverse complement strand
TACAATCGTAAATTTGAAAAAGCGAATGCATGAACATGTACAATAGGGACACAGATATCAGCAGCGGGCACACGAGAAGCTCAGTTACAGGCACTGCACTAAAATAACTCAGAATTCTGCTCGAAATGTCATTTTGGGGATCATTAAGAGACAAAATGAACACAAGTGGTGGTGGTGTAGTGGTCTAAAGCACATAGCTGGTAATCAGAAGGTTGCTGGTTTGATCCCCACAGCCACCACCATTGTGTCCTTGAGTAAGACACTTAACTCCAGGTTGCTCCGGGGGGATTGTCCCTGTAATAAGTGCACTGTAAGTCACTTTGGATAAAAGCGTCTGCCAAATGCATAAATGTAAAAGTAAGTAAAGCGGTCAAAAGAGACGACCAGCTGTAACGGTGATGTCTCACTTGTACATTTGTGACCGGGTCACCCAAAACTCATCTTAATACCAGGTGTACACGTGGTCTCATTTGGGGACGACCCGTCATGTGGATGATACACTACAGTCCTGAAGTGTTCGCACCAGCATGCCGAAACACTGGATAGTGAGTTGCAGGATGCTGATTGTAAGTCATGTAGTGTACACTGTTGATGACAGCACCTTCTTCCTCTTCTTTAGGGGTCACCACAGCCATGATTTACACCAGACGCCCTCCATTACTCAACTCCCAGTGTTTGGGGGACTCTCACTCACACAAACAGGGCATCTTAAAGTCTCCAATTCACTTATTCACCTGCATGTTTTTGGACTTGTGGAGGAAACCAGAGCGGAGGAATCTTACAGGAACATGCAAACTCCACACAAGGTCCAGTTGAGCCAGGACTCAAACCCAGGATCTTCTTGCTGTGAGCTAACAGTGCTAACCACTGAGCCACCATGCTGCCCTCTTGATGATAGCACCAATAAATGCAATATTGCCTGCTGTTGAAGTAGTGAATCATTCTTTGCCTGTTATGACAACGTACACAGACACTTCTTGTTAAAATGAGGGTTTTAAAGAGTTAAAAATAATGATTTTATAATTTATTCACCCTCATACCATTCTTTTTCATTTATAATGGCTAATATTCTGCCTAAAATGTCCTTGTCTGTTCCATGGAAGAAATAATTTGGGTTTGAGTCAGATGCTCATTAACCACCCTGTTACTGGACACTTTTATTCATGGCTGATTGTGAATAGTGAATTTCTACAGTGGCATTATTAATGATGCCGCATCCAGGCCGCTAGGTGTCCAAGTCCAAGATGACACAAACACAAAGGTTACTGAATGCACCTTTAAAGCAAAGGTTTTAGTCTCAACCGTTTCAAAGGCTCTAGACAAAGAGCAGGTACACCCCACTGCCTTAAATACACATTGTCTTAATCAACTTGCAGCTCTTCTGTCAGCCATTTGTTCTTGAGCTGTCTTCAGATGTCTGTTTTTAATTCTAACAGTGTCTGTGTTCACACTTAGGCTTGCGGAGAGGATTGATGTACATTAGACTGTGGGAAACTAACTAGGCGGTCACGTCCATGTGTCTATGTTAAGTGAACTCTGCCATTAAAGTCAGTATTTTAGCCATGATCCTAACTTTAGAAAGATTAAACTCAAACTAGGGGAGAAAACTCTGTTCCGAACCATAGTAAGATGCATTTCTGTATAGGCAGCTGCCTCCTAAACGTCAAAGTATACTTTGGTTGCCGCGTCTCTTCGGACTGTCCACATGTGGCCTAAATTTACTCAACATGGTCTGCATTAGATCTTTTGGAAAGGCCTTAGTGTCTTAAGCACACATTTGACACATTAAGTACTGTCTAGATAGGCAGCTCACTAAGACCGGGGAACAGAACTACAGTACAATGTAGATAGACATACAAGTAACCTTGGTTTTGGTTATGCACAACTCCAATTGACATTTCGTAAAGGCTGAATAAAACACTGCATGGCATATGTTCAAAGGAATCAACTGGAACATGAGCGCTCGACTAATGGGTCATATGTACATGATTCGTGAAATGTAATACTGCCCCTAGGGTTTTATGCCTTGAGTAAATTAATGAAATGGAGAGTGTTAATGGTGTGAGATGCATGTGAGTGTGAAAGAGAGAGATGCGCTGGTGATATATATCGGTACTCCCTAGCAGTGTGTATAACAGAATCAAGTGAAGGAGCATCGAGAGGACAGATGGTGCATTCACTCACACACACTCCAGCGACAGACAGGTCTAGGGCTACAGATGGTGACATCACAGCAGGGGTGTGAATGACAGAAGCCCGGAAGAGAAGGAAAGAGGAAGAGGAGAATGCTTTGAGAGTCATGTTCACTTTTAGTAGTGCTACAACCTGTGTCTTACTCACTAACCATCCACTATAAATGTGCTGAAATAATGCTACACTGTATATAAATTAAGAAATTGTCATTTTTGTATTCCCAGTGTAAACACATCTATCTTCTTTGTGAATTAGAACTTTATTAAATAATGTTTGTGTACATTTGTATTGAACATATGCAGCAGTAATTCATCAAAAGATGGAGGAGAGAATTATAACTGGGCACATATCCAGACCAGCGGTGCAGCTGAGCAAACATTTGACATTTAAAAGAGCATTTTTGGTGTGTGGTGAAGCGATGCAGTACATTCCCAGTAAAACTGCCTGTAAGCTGAAGAACTGCAGCTTCACTTCAGACCTACATTTTTGGGTGTGTTTTTTGTGCACTGTTAACTGATTTGCATAATTCCTTTATTGAATCCGGTTATAAAGCAGTGCAGACAGTGCATGCAAAATGGCACTATCAGATGCATTTCATTCTTTGTGAATTCTCCCATATTAAAATGATTTTGGACATTGGTATATGACGCCATCAGCCCAAAGCATACTTCAGATTTTGCATGTCAATATACGTATATAAGTGCAGTCGAATGCTCTTGCCTTTCAGAGTACGCTCCATTTGACTCCACTGACTCACCTGTGCTGTGAATGCTTTGAGATACTGAACTATCTCTCATCAGGAGTTCAGAGGCATAACGATGTCTTCACAGTCTTTCAAACTTGAGTTATGCAAATCCAAGTATCTCCTGACCTCCTCACACATGCACTCTTTAATGGATGTCTATGTAGGAGATGCTTTTGAGAGGAAACAGTTCATCACTTGATGAATTGACGGCTTGTCTGCTAATCTTCAACATGCTTTAAACTAAACATACCTTTTGGAATGACTTTGTGTGGAGTTTACTACCATAAAATTGTTGTTTTATTAGAGAAGACACAGACAATTTTGCGACAGGTATGTGCCAGTTGTAACACGCCAGTTAACCATTAATCTCTCTCCTATGGTGGTTATCTCAGTGTAGAAGATCTCTGTTCTACTGTCTCGTCTACTGTTGCGTTAGAAAAATCGTGCCGCACACGTACATTGTTCGAGCACTCTGCTAAGCACAAAATTGATGTCACTTGCCCTATACGCATACATGTAAAACCGAAGTATTCTTTGGGCTTAAACCTAGATGAACATAGACGTGTCAAACCAAGTTGGATGATATCATGAGTTTTCTGTATTTGCCTGCAGATTTGCATGTTCTGGTCATTATTGCATGGATGTCATTGTCTACGTTCTGACTTCACTCTCTGTTCTCAGGTCCCTCCTCTTGTATGACTTCCTTTAGACCACAAAGGCCGGACTATTTTAGCACACACTGACCTTCCTGAATCACACACACACACTCACACACACACACACACACACACACACACACACTTCTTGACCCTCCCAAGTCCCAAAACAGGCTGACGCAAACAGATTTGGGAATTCTATCCCGTTTTAACTGTCATAACACTTTCAAAATACAATTATGCCCACATGCACACACAATAGATGGGGATAAGACCATCTCCATATGTTGATGGTAATGATCCAAATTGTTACATAATTTCATCATTAATCTGCATTAATTAACTAAAGTGCAATGCAGTGCAACACAATACAAAATGTGTTGTGCACAATCCCTTCAGGGCTGACAGTGTGGTCTGATACCCATTGGCTGTGTCTAGTGATTATGCAAACTAGTTTTGGAGACTGCAGTTGTTTGTAACTCACAGCTTTGGCATAAAAACTCTGGCTGTGAAGGTCAGGACAGTGGGTCTGGAGTGATGGTTGTAATGCTGAGATGGGTGGGGAGGATGTGTGTATGTGTGAGTGTGTTGTGTGCTGGATAGACAGTGCATTTGTATTGTTTTTCCCACAGCCTTCTAAATCTGTAGCTATTGTTCTGTGTGTGTGTGTGTGTGTGTGTGTGTGTGTGTGTGTGTGTGTGTGTGTGTGTGTGTGTGTGTGTGTGTGTGTGCAGTTGCCTCAGGTTGCTACTTTGTTGCTGACTGAGGTATTTTGCATACATGTACTTCTGTCTTTTTAATGTGTTTGTTCTTCACATCACATCACATCACATCACATCTCTCTCTCTCTCTCTCTCTCTCTCTCTCTCTCTCTCTCTCTCTCTCTCTCTCTCTCTCTCTCTTCTTTCTCTCACTCTCTCTTGTGTCCAGTAATTAAAAAGGCGCGTGAACCGTATGGGCACAATGAATGACAAATGTCTCTGTGCATCCTGTAATTTATTGTCAAGAGATTCCCACCATGCAGGTGTAAACAAAAGCAACATGAAAACAATAGATGTGATCATGTATGTGGCCACCGGGTGACGCATGCTTGTGTCTAGCACTCATAAACTTTCTCCAGTTTGATCTCCGGTGAACCTTTAAAGGGGTGATGTCATGAGGAATCAAAATTTCCTTGATATTTTGACATATAAGAGGTCTTTCTACTATAAAAACATAATGTCAATTTTATAAATTAAAACTTAATCTCCAATGCAATGAAAGCATTTATTAAAACAAAGCTGCAAAAACACCTCGTTCTCTACTTCACTACTCCCCTACGTCACTAGGGGTACATTAATTCATGACCGCCTCTGCAGCTCAAAAACATCAATGCCTACTTTTACTTCAATGCACCCTTGACCCGACCCACTGGCACTCAGTTCATACTCGGAGAGAGAGAGCAGAACAAACAGGCCTAGTGTTTTTGTTTCTCATTATGTGCAACATTTAAAATGTGTATCCACATGTTGAACACAATAATTAGAATAAATACTTTTCAGATGATGCGCTCTTGAACAGACGTCTTGGCGACATTTATGTGCTGACTGGGAAAGACGTGTAGCAATGGGATAGGTAAAATACTATTTAAATTAAAACATTTGTAGGCCGTTGCTATTTACACCTAGTGCAAATATTCACTCCATCATCCATCTAACCTGTTATGTCTTGTGCGAGTTTACGGTTTGACAGCAAATCCGGTCTTTCTACTCAAACATCACAAGGAAATTCCCCATTCAGAGGTGGTTGATATTTATGAATATACACTCGGTCATTAAACAGAGTGTTTATTAAGCAGTGCAGTTATATTTAGCACAGGTCCAATTCCTTGTCAAGTATGACGTTAATGAACATCAGGAGTTTTCATTATAAAAGTTTATGGGCGAATAATTGCTCATTCTTTAGTCATTTTCAAAGAATATTTAATTAAATTTTGCTTTAATATAAAAAAAAAACAACAACAAAAAAAAAAACATGTGGCTATTTGCACATCAATAGTTTGGTGGAAACAAAAAAATGAAGACAGACTGTATCTTGCTGTAATGGCGTAGTGTGTTAAGAAGGCGAGGATGTACTTTTTTGTGTGGTCGACCCGGGTTTGATTACCCCTTCTGTCACACTTTTCCCCATCTTGTTTCCTGTGTCCACTCTTAATATTTCCTTTAATACAGCTTATAATAATACAAAGAAATGTTGAGTTGGTTATGGTGAAGGTTGGGGATAAAATTTGAATCATGTCTACACATTTTTGTCATTTCATGATTGAGTGAAAGTGTGTTTTAGTGTGATGCCATTTCTGTACTTTGCATATCTTAGCAACTTTGACTGGCAGGAACAGATGGCAGAGATCAACTGTGATGGGAGTTTGGGTGTGTGATGGCCAGATGGGGAATTTGAGCAACTGACTGTGCTACAAACAACACAGGTGTGTCATCCATTAATGATATCCATAATTATTAGATTTACAAACATGATGGTGAGTTACAGAGGGGAACTGGATATCTGATCAACCCTACACATCCCAACAGACCTCCCTCTCTCTAGCTTCTGATCGCTATATTTTGTGTGTGTCGATCTCTGTGGATGTAAATTTATCATTGTAGTGTTGATTAGACATATCTCAATCTAGTATGATACATTTATAGTTTGAACAAGTGTAGATGGTAGAATGTGAGTGAGTGTGCACTAGAAGAGATAAAACTGTTATCTTTTAAAGATACGTGGGAACGTTGGATCACCATTCCACACAAATGAACCCAGTTTAGGGAGGAGAGAGTGACTGAGGGTCACATTAGGGTCAACGTCAAGTCACCAATACCACCCACTCACATCAAGTTGAGATGGATGTGTTTATCCAGGTATCTGTGTGTATCTGTGGTAGGGCTGGAATGTTGGGGTTGTATATAAAGGTCTGTAAGAAGAAATAAACACAAACACACACACACACACCGAAAGCAGCTGTCTTGTCCCATGCTTTACCACCTACATGCTGGAGGACTGGAAGGTCAGAGGTGTTCACTCACTGAAACTATCCAAAAATACAGTCTCCTTATACACCAGACTTGAACCTCTAAACACCAGCTGTCTTCACCAAATGCCACCATCACTTTCCATTTTCATCTGTTACATGTTTGAATGATAATATAAAATAATAATAATGTGTTACATCATGTTTGAGTTTGTGTATATCAGTGTGTTGTAGATCAGATGTTGAGATGTCGTGTGTGTGTGTGTGTGTGTGTGTGTGTGTGTGTGTGTGTGTGTTCAAGTCGAATAAAAACTATGAGAATTGTGATTTTTGGGTGAACTATCCCTTTAACCCTCTGAGGGTGTTTTGGGCCCTGGAGAAGATTTGACATGCCTTGACATTTGTGCTTTTTTCAGTTGCTTAAACACACATTAATGGTTAAAGTCTGATAACTGTATTCAACACAAACTGGCTACAATAACATGTGAGCAACATGTGTGTACATGTTTGTATTTTTGAGAAAATAACATTTTCGTAGCCTAGAGTTTTTGCTACAAAATGATGTGAAAACCATTCTGATCACTCATTCATACAAAACAATATAGTAATTGAACTTTTGTAAGACATTTTTAGTGTTAGTAAGGTCATATGTGAGGAGGCGTGAACTATCATGAATATTGATTGTGATTCACACCTGAGGAGACAAAAGACGCCTCCCCTGGGCCTATCAATGATGAATGTGACCGAAAGAGAATGAATGTAAGGATAAAAGAAGTAATCTGACTATACATTTTCTTTACATAAAGACTTTACTTAATTTTAGACCTACACTACCATTAAAAGAAGTCTCTTCTGCTCAACAAGACTGCATTTATTTGATCCATACAGTAAAAACAGTGATATTGTGAAAAATGTTTACAATTTAAAAGAACAATTTTCTATTTAAATATATTGTAAAATGCAATTTGTGATCAAAGCTGAATTTTCAGCATCATAACTGCAGTCTTCAGTGTCACATGATCCTTCAGAAATCATTATAATATGCTGATTTTCTAATATGGGCATATTTAAAGTGCATTTTACTCATTTAACCTGAACACATATTTGCAAGCACAAGCTTCGTTGATGATAATGAGGCATTATAAACACTAGATAAAATATAATATAAACATTCATATTATTTTTATATCATATTACATATCATATTTATATATACAGATATGTTGCTGCACTAATTTACACTTAAAAACTGATGTCATAAGAGCCCAGTTACAGAATCACCCTGAAAATGAGCATCTCATTACACAGAAAAGCCCACGTTACAATTACAGCCAAAACTTACCTCAGCGTGCAGCCTGAAGTTGGAGCTGTGACTTTAATCTTGAAATATCCGCTTGTCTTGGTGTTAAATGAGGCATTGCATGATGAAACTATTCTTTTTTCACTGTGTGGTGAAGAAAGTGTTTGACTTTGAAGAGTTTGATGCTGCTGGACTGATTGATTGACAGTCTGTGACAGCGTCTCATCTCGCGCAGCTGTGAACTTCCACTCTCGTAAAAGTCCCATTCAGTAATCTCTCAATAAATGACACATTCATTCAAATTAAACCCAGTAATGTAACGACAGTAACGCCACACATTGTAAAGCAGTAAAAGTTAAAAAAAAATTCATTAGAAATGTACTTGAGTGAGAGTAAAAAGTGCCCACTTTTAAACATACACTAAAAGTACAATTTTCCCCAAAATGTTACTCAAGTAAATGTAACAGAGTAAATATAACGCGTTACTTCACACCTCTGATGGTGAAGCCAGAGACAATTTTCCACAACGTGGATAATAAAGTTAATCAACCAACCAAACCCAAAAGCATTATAAGCTGAAGTAGATTGTGGAAACCATTGGTGCCACTGGTCTCATGATCAACTGAAGCTTGCAGTGCTGTTGGGAAACGCAGTCCTGATCTATAGCCTTTACATTTACAGCACACATACGTTTTACATACTCAAAAACATCTAAAGTGTTCATAGAGCAGAAAGGACTGTTTGGAAACAATTATTATGTTTGCAATTGCATTAGAAGCACAGAAATTGCAAACAGTAGCTTTAACCTCACTTTAGAAGAAAACCTAACTGTATGTTTATACTGAGTAATTATTTAACTAAATATATTTGAATGCTTATTTATATTATTACTAATGGAAACTTTGCTGTTTGTGAGAGCTGTGGGTTAAAGGGCATCCTTTAAATTGATATGTGTGAGGTCATATTGTGATGAAAAGAGCACTGGAGTGAGTGTCAGGTCTAAGCAGCTCTGTGTCACTGTGAGGTGTAGAAGGTGAAACTTCTCACTCCGACTATTTATAATGTATCTGTCACATAGACTTTTGGCCTTATAGAGCTGTCAATCACACTTAACCTCATCGGTCAATAATCAGACCACAGCATTAGTGGGCCAATCAGGGACTAGTAAAGCATGTGTGCATGGAGCCTTAAAGCCAGAAGAGTTCGGTTTTGACATTTAGTTCATTTATTTTGTATATAAAGTAAATTTGAAAGATTAATTGCTGTTTTATGTGAACCTACAAGTCAAAATAAAGAGAGGAGAGTATAATAAATGTAGCAAATAATATATATTTTGTATATATAATAAACTATTGGGAATTTCACACTTGAAATTGTTTTCCCGGGGTAATTTTTCACCCAGGGTTAATGTAATCCTTGAGTATCATGTTTCATTAATCCTGTGTAGTTATTACTTATTAAAATAATTAAATTAAAACAATCATGGCTCCTAACCTCATCCTCCACAGTTTTAGCAATAAATGCATTGAGTTAATATTAGGGCTGTCAATCGATTAAACATTTTAATCGAATTAATTACATGGTGTCCCAATTAATTAATCGTGATTAATCTTATATATATATATATATATATAAAAAATTTTTGATTATTTGTCTTCTTTATCTTATATATGTTTACATTTTGGATGGTTTATACATAATGTTTTTTACATTTTTATTTATTTATTTTTTCTTTCTTAAATGTCTTTATGATTGTGTTCATACATTATTTGATCTTATTGAACATTTATATAGAAAAAACCCAGTTTTACCACCATTTGTGCACTTTTCAGACGGCCCCTTACCACACATCTACAGCATTAGCATGTTTTAGCACAATGTTTGGACGTAGGCAAATCTTCCAACTTATATCAATGTTTAATGGGCAATCTGGAATGATTTCACCATGACGCCATCTGACCAGCTTAAATATGGGACAAATCACGTCCCGTACTGATTCAATACGGGACGCATCATTTTATCTTCAAATACGGGATGATCCTGTATTTTATGGGACAGGTGGCGACCCAATCTGTGACAGCACTAAACTGTGTAAACAGCAAACAGAAATGTGTCCTGATGCTTTCTGCCTTTTAATCATTTTGCGCTTTCTCATAGTATTGTAACTGCAGTTATTGAGGCTTAATGTCATTTTTATGACACGTCGCTTATAACAGTTGTCAGTTGAGGGCGCTGTTTTGCCACTATTGTTTTTGACAACCGTTTCTGCTTGATGTTGCCTCAATAAAGTGTCTCATTTGGTGCCTTTGGAGTGCGAGTTTTGGAAACAGGGTGTGTGGCTAATCTAGAAATGTCTTACAGCACCTTTAAATGAATAGTTCATCCAAAAAATGTACAATTCTATCATTATTTACTCTTATGTCGGCCCAAACCCCTACAACTTTCTCTTCTTTTTCTGTGCACGGAAGACAAAGGGCACGTTTTTAAACGGATAAAAAGCAACTCTTCACTCACTTTATGCAATGCACAGAATGAAATCTACAAATAATTACCCAATTGTAATTCATAGGTTAACTATTCCGTAAAGTCTTCTGAAACATACTCCAACAACAAGAAGCAAAGCCAAAAAAAGCAGGAAAACACCAAGGAGTGTGTGCCATCACTGTTTCTCTTACACACTGAAACTATACACAGCGAGAGAAAGACTGTTCAAGGTGCATGAATGCTTAGTGATGTAAACATTAAGGCAGTTTATGATTGATCGTCTGTTGCTAAACAACTCACTGTTACATTGTAGCGCTGCATTATTTCACTTTGTATACCGTTAGCACTCCGGAGCAGGAGCTAAAAATCAGTCTCTAGACGATATACACAAACTAATACATGCTTTTCACTGAGATATGAACAGGCCATTTCTTCTTGCACTAATATTGGAGCTTATTCTTGAATATGAAAAAAGAGGGTTAGATTATATCTACAATATGATGCGATTAGGCCCAAATCTTTCATCATTTTCTTATCAGAAGCAAAGATGCGAGCTTTGCATGAGGAAAAAGTATAAGTGATTTTATCAACATTAACTGCCCCGTTTTCCTGTTTGGTTCCAGTTTAAGGAGAAATAACAAGCTTTGTGATGAGATTGATATCACTTCATGAATACTGAACTGGTGCAATAACATTAAACACACAGATACGTATTGACTGTTTATGTTAATCTATTATATATTTATGAACATTTACATTCATTAAAGGAATAGTTTATGTTGTTTCAAACCCATATGACTTTCTCTCTCCCATAGGACACAAAAGGAAATGAGAGTGAAAGCCTCAGTCACCATTCACTTTTACTGTTTAGAAAAAAAGGTTCAATGATAGTGGATGGTGACTGAGGCTGTTGGACACTAAAATGATGTCTAACATCAGAACAACAGAAAACGATGACATGATAGTAGATGCATTTAATGTTTTTGCATGAACTATCCCTTTAAACTGCTTCTTAGGTTATACTGATATTCATATGTGTGTTTAGGAAATGAGCAGGCTTACATATGCAAATGCAAACCCCAGCCCACTTTCAAACCATGATTCATTAAGCGTCTGTGAGACGAACGAGGTGAGAAACAAAAGGGCAGTTAGTGACAGTGACACGCACACACCCGCATGAAAAAGGAGAGGAGACCAAGAGGGTAATCGCAAACTGTGCATTGTACAGCAAAGGTGAAGGAGATAACGGATCAATCACATCTAACTGTGCTGCAGGACATCAGTCAAACATGTGTCTGTGTGTGTTGATTGTATAAAGAGTGTGGCAAGGCCTAAGGAGGTCTTTCAAAAGATGCCCAAGTCCCGCAGTGTGCAGGGAATGAGGCGAACAGACATTTATAAAGGGTTTGATGTTGTGTAACACTGTTGTCCACGTCAGGTTTATCAGAGACTTTGCAAGCGCTCTACTTTATTACATGCATCTATTATCTTATATGAGTAAAAGTATGCACATTCTGATTGCGTTTGCATCTCATTATACAGCTCTCTGGAATACTTGATTCTGATTGGTCAATCGGCATAATCATTTTATAAAAAGGTGAGTTTTGTCCCCCGACTTTTCCAAGCTAAACCCATACCGAGTGCAAATGGTGGATCTGTATCAAATCAAAATCAAATCAAATCAAATCACTTTATTGTCACACTACTGTGTACACGAGTGCAACAGCAGGTGAAAGTCTTGTGTGCAGTTCCGAGTAACATTGCAGTAATGACAGTGACGAGACATAAACCACTTTACAATAAACAACATATTTACACAAAACAATTTACATAACAAATGTACACATACTTACACAACAATTTACATATCAAATGTACACAATACACACAATGTAGAATACACATACACTAGATACGGGTATAAATATATATATATATACACTAACTGAATTGGGAGAATATATTGACAGAATGAGGATTAATAAAGTGCAGTGCTGATTGTTGATCGTGAGAGATCATGTGTTCAAAAGTCTTATTGCTTGTGGGAAGAAGCTGTCATGTAGTCGGGTGGTGCGGGTCCTGATGCTGCGATACCGCCTGCCTGATGGAAGCAGTGAAAGCAGCCCATGACTCGGGTGGCTGGAGTCTTTGATAATCCTCCGAGCTTTTTTCACACACCGTCTGTTATATATATCCTGGAGGGAGGGAAGCTCACCTCCGATGATGTTTCTGGCAGTTCGCACCACCCTTTGCAGGTCTTTGCGGTTGTGGGCGGTGCTATTGCCGTACCAGGCGGTGATGCAGCCAGTCAAGATGCTCTCTACAGTGCTGGTGTAGAACCGTGTGAGGATGTGCTGGTTCATTCCAAACTTCCTCAGCCGTCTGTATACAGTATATTTCCGTTTTGTTAATTTGGGCTGATTGTGTGACCATCCGGCCAATCACAGGTGAGTTTCATGAGCCGAAACAACCCTTACGAAGTAGGCCGTCAGTCAGACAATCTAATCAATGCTGCTCCGTTCATATCTACAAAGCTGCATTGAAGAGATGAGAAACACACAGATGAACGTTGCGTGAATGCACTGCAGAATTAACTAAAACAAAGGACAATCCTTCTTTAAGCACACATTGTAAGTGGAGTTTATATCAGCGCACGAGTCTTCATTTACACCATGCTTGTGAGGTAATAGATTGATCGGTTGTTTTTGCCAATTTAAGCAGATTACTAGACCTGTTTTTACCTCAATGTTGGCGTGCAGTCGGCAAACTGTAGGAACAAAGATAGATCTGCTGTGTTAGGCATTTTACTGAAGTGAATAGATATATAGACACACTTTTCTATGCATGAAAATGTGCAGATGTTACTGAAACTCATTATAATAATTATTATAAGACTATTATTGTTATGTCATTCCAAGCAGCTCACAAACTGTAGAGAAATGAGAGATTTGCTTTGCTCTTATAATGTTTAAAACCTCTACTAAAGTGTCTTTATAGGTCTGTAGACATACAAATTTGAAAGGATTATAATTTTCTTTTTGATCGTTGATTCAGTGAATAACTAATACCATCTTATGGCATCACCAGAACTGGACACTGAATCATTAAATAGATCTGAATGAATATTGTTGGACAGAGTTAAAACACTTGAGATACGTTTAAATCCCTCAATGCACAGAGTAAAACATTTAATTGTGCACATGCAACAATTGTAATTATTATAATTGATGAAATAATGTATTTAGGACCAGCTTGTGCTCAGTCTGTCATTATCTTGTGTGAAAAAGAAGCAAGTGCTCCACAAGATGCCCTTTATTTTTGCTGCTAATTTAGCAAAATGTAGCAATTATTTTGCAAAGGTGGTGTAGTGGGCTAAAGCACATAACTGGTAATCAGAAGGTTGCTGGTTTGATCCCCACAGTCACCACCATTGTGTCCTTGAGTGAGACACTTAACTCCAGGTTGCTCCGGGGGGATTGTCCCTGTAATAAGTGCACTGTAAGTCACTTTGGATAAAAGCGTCTGCCAAATGCATAAACGTAAATGTAAATATATTCATATAAACTGTAATATATCAATACTGTAAGTGTTAAGTCTGTGCGAGCCTCCTGCTAGCTGTGCCCCCCGCACACTTGCTACGCCCCTGATCTACTCTATTTAGAAAACTCTACAAATGACCACTGCTTTTCATTGTCTCATCTGTTGTGAGGATGTTTGCTACAGTTGATATTGTGCTCTGACCATCTGACCATCAGACGTGCACATGCACACATACACAGGTGACGTAGCTTTAAGGCCCCTTGGTTCTTCCCTTGCAGAAAACTCTCTCATGAATCCCCCCCCCCCCCCTCTCTCTCTCTCTCTCTCTCTCTCTCTCTCTCTCTCTCTGTGTGTGTGTTTCTTTCATATTTATTCACTTTGTCAGTCCAGCTTCCAGCCTTAAGTCACAGTAACAGGAAATGTCCATTGTTTCAGGATCAGGTAGAGAGAGAATGGGACAGAGAGTTAGAGGAGAGGAGGTCTGGAGCCATGATGGATGTCGCTCTTTTCCTGCAGGGACTTTCTCAGGCTCTTTTTCCTGTGTTACTAACCACTGTCTCCCGTTTTTCTCAAGGATCTTCTTGGGGGGGATGCAACGGTAAAGAAGGAGCACTCGAAATTCAATTTGCAGTTAAATCTATACTTTTCTGTGCTTTTTTCAAACTCGGGCTGCCTGCACACATGCACCACCGCCATTTGATCTCATGCTCTTTCTATTCGTCTCTGATGATGTCAAAATACTTTTAAGACATTATTAAAAATATGACTATATTATATTATTACACATTTTTAATACCTAAATGTTACTATTGTAACATTGGCAATCGGTAGATAGATTTATTATTCTAATTTATTTTATTTATCTTTTTTTTTTTTTTTTTTGCATTCAAAAAAATATTTGATTTACTACATTTTAATTTAGGAAAGTACTAAATTGAATATACTACATGAACAGAGGATGCTAGACTTAAAATATAATGCTTGAATTGACTTCTAATGTGTCTGTGATGGTCCGGATCTGGATTTCCATACATCCAGTTATGGCCTGCTTGAAAATTATACATGTAGGTCACTAAAAATACATTTTCCAAATGTAAATTTAAATAGATTGTACAGAGGATCTTGTCACTCTTTTCTGACAATAAGTACAGAGAAATGTGTTCCCCCTTCTCATTCTGTCTCTTCCTCTCCCTTGTTCTTCACATTGGACAGAACATAGAAACAGAGATCAGTCATACAATAACAGGCGACAAAGGGAAGCCAATGAAGGAGATGTGTCACTGGCGCTGTAGCAAAAATCTTTTTTTGTGTATATGCTCATTTGAGAGCACAAATGAGAAGAGAAGAGTTGAGTTGTTGAGTTGAGTTGTTGAGCTGTTGAGTTGAGTTGTTGAGTTGAGTTGTTGAGTTGTTGAGTTGAGTTGTTGAGTTGAGTTGCTGAGTTGAGTTGTTGAGTTGAGTTGTTGAGATAAGTTGCTGAGTTGAGTTGTTGAGTTGAGTTGAGTTGTTGAGTTGAGTTGAGTTGTTGAGTTGAGTTGTTGAGTTGAGTTGTTGAGCTGTTGAGTTGAGTTGTTGAGATGTTGAGTTGAGTTGTTGAGTTGAGTTGCTGAGTTGAGTTGTTGAGTTGAGTTGTTGAGATAAGTTGCTGAGTTGAGTTGTTGAGTTGAGTTGTTGAGTTGAGTTGAGTTGAGTTGTTGAGTTGAGTTGAGTTGAGTTGTTGCGATGTTGAGTTGAGTTGAGTTGTTGAGATGTTGAGTTGAGTTGCTGAGTTGAGTTGCTGAGTTGAGTTGTTGAGTTGAGTTGAGTTGTTGAGTTGAGTTGAGTTGAGTTGTTGAGTTGAGTTGAGTTGTTGAGATGTTGAGTTGAGTTGAGTTGTTGAGTTGAGTTGCTGAGTTGAGTTGCTGAGTTGAGTTGTTGAGTTGAGTTGAGTTGAGTTGAGTTGAGTTGTTGAGATGTTGAGTTGAGTTGAGTTGAGTTGTTGAGTTGAGTTGAGTTGTTGAGCTGTTGAGTTGAGTTGTTGAGTTGAGTTGAGTTGAGCTGTTGAGTTGAGTTGAGTTGTTGAGATGTTGAGTTGAGTTGAGTTGAGTTGTTGAGATGTTGAGTTGAGTTGAGTTGAGTTGTTGAGCTGTTTTGTTGAGTTGTTGAGTTGAGTTGAGTTGAGTTGTTGAGTTGTTGAGATGTTGAGTTGAGTTGAGTTGTTGAGTTGAGTTGTTGAGATGTTGAGTTGTTGAGTTGAGTTGTTGAGTTGAGTTGAGTTGAGTTGTTGAGATAAGTTGTTGAGTTGAGTTGTTGAGTTGAGTTGAGTTGTTGAGTTGAGTTGTTGAGATAAGTTGTTGAGTTGAGTTGTTGAGTTGAGTTGTTGAGCTGTTGAGTTGTTGAGTTGAGTTGTTGAGTTGAGTTGAGTTGAGTTGTTGAGCTGTTGAGTTGTTGAGTTGAGTTGTTGAGTTGAGTTGAGTTGTTGAGATAAGTTGTTGAGTTGAGTTGTTGAGTTGAGTTGAGTTGAGTTGTTGAGATAAGTTGTTGAGTTGAGTTGAGTTGAGTTGAGTTGTTGAGCTGTTGAGTTGTTGAGTTGAGTTGTTGAGTTGAGTTGAGTTGAGTTGTTGAGATAAGTTGTTGAGTTGAGTTGTTGAGTTGAGTTGAGTTGTTGAGTTGAGTTGAGTTGTTGAGTTGAGTTGTTGAGATAAGTTGTTGAGTTGAGTTGTTGAGCTGTTGAGTTGTTGAGTTGAGTTGTTGAGTTGAGTTGTTGAGATAAGTTGTTGAGTTGAGTTGTTGAGTTGAGTTGTTGAGTTGTTGAGATAAGTTTTGAGTTGAGTTGTTGAGTTGTTGTGTTGAGTTGTTGAGTTGAGTTGTTGAGTTGAGTTGTTGGTTGTTGAGTTGAGTTGTTGAGTTGAGTTGTTGAGCTGTTGAGTTGTTGAGTTGAGTTGAGCTGTTAAGTTGTTGAGATAAGTTGTTGAGTTGAGTTGTTGAGTTGTTGAGTTGTTGAGTTGAGTTGTTGAGTTGAGTTGTTGAGTTGTTGAGTTGAGTTGAGTTGTTGAGCTGTTTAGTTGTTGAGTTGAGTTGAGCTGTTGAGTTGTTGAGATAAGTTGTTGAGTTGAGTTGTTGAGTTGTTGAGTTGAGTTGAGTTGAGTTGTTGAGTTGTTGAGATAAGTTGTTGAGTTGAGTTGAGTTGTTGAGATAAGTTGTTGAGTTGAGTTGTTGAGTTGTTGAGTTGAGTTGAGTTGTTGAGTTGAGTTGTTGAGTTGTTGAGATAAGTTTTGAGTTGAGTTGAGTTGTTGAGATAAGTTGTTGAGTTGAGTTGTTGAGTTGAGTTGTTGAGTTGTTGAGTTGAGTTGTTGAGTTGAGTAGTTGAGCTGTTGAGTTGTTGAGTTGAGTTGAGCTGTTGAGTTGTTGAGATAAGTTGTTGAGTTGAGTTGTTGAGTTGTTGAGTTGAGTTGTTGAGTTGAGTTGTTGAGTTGTTGAGTTGAGTTGTTGAGTTGAGTTGAGTTGTTGAGCTGTTGAGTTGTTGAGTTGAGTTGAGCTGTTGAGTTGTTGAGATAAGTTGTTGAGTTGAGTTGTTGAGTTGTTGAGTTGAGTTGTTGAGTTGAGTTGAGTTGTTGGTTGTTGAGTTGAGTTGGTGAGTTGTTGAGTTGTTGAGTTGAGTTGAGTTGAGTTGAGTTGTTGAGTTGAGTTGAGTTGTTGAGTTGAGTTGTTGAGTTGTTGAGTTGAGTTGAGTTGAGTTGTTGAGATAAGTTGTTGAGTTGAGTTGTTGAGTTGTTGAGTTGAGTTGAGTTGTTGAGTTGAGTTGTTGAGATAAGTTTTGAGTTGAGTTGTTGAGTTGAGTTGTTCAGTTGAGTTGTTGAGTTGAGTTGAGTTGTTGAGTTGAGTTGTTGAGTTGTTGAGTTGAGTTGTTGAGTTGAGTTGAGTTGTTGAGTTGAGTTGAGTTGTTGGTTGTTGAGTTGTTGAGTTGAGTTGTTGAGTTGAGTTGAGTTCTTGAGTTGAGATGTTGAGTTGTTGAGTTGAGTCGTTGAGTTGAGTTGTTGAGTTGAGTTGTTGAGTTGTTGAGATAAGTTTTGAGTTGAGTTGTTGAGTTGAGTTGAGCTGTTGAGTTGTTGAGATAAGTTTTGAGTTGAGTTGTTGAGTTGAGTTCAGTTGAGTTGTTGAGATGTTGAGTTGAGTTGAGTTGAGTTGTTGAGTTGAGTTGAGCTGTTGAGTTGTTGAGTTGTTGAGTTGAGTTGTTGAGTTAAGTTGTTGAGTTGAGTTGAGTTGTTGAGTTGAGTTGTTGAGTTGTTGAGTTGAGTTGAGTTGTTGAGTTGAGTTGAGTTGTTGAGTTGAGTTGAGTTGAGTTGTTGAGTTGAGTTGTTGAGTTGTTGAGTTGAGTTGAGTTGTTGAGTTGAGTTGAGTTGAGTTGTTGAGTTGAGTTGAGTTGTTGAGTTGAGTTGAGTTGTTGAGTTGAGTTGTTGAGTTGAGTTGAGTTGAGTTGAGTTGTTGAGTTGTTGAGTTGTTGAGTTGAGTTGAGTTGAGTTGTTGAGTTGAGTTGTTGAGTTGAGTTGAGTTGAATGAGGCTTTGGACCAGTCCATTTGGTCTGTGTCCGATCAACTTTCAGGTCAATCCAATACTTCTAAAATGACATTTCACCTCTTTGCTTGGCCTGTCATGGTCTGCTACTCATACATTCGTCTTTTATGAGGGTCAGTTAGAGCTCAATTTTTTTTGACACAAAAATAACTGAGTAGGATCCAGGCTTTGTATCCACATCTAACTGATCTAACCCCACATCTAAACACACAACACTTATATTAACCAGCTATGTAAATTTTCTTAGTGAAATGTGAGAGGTACTAGCCCATGCAAGATTCGAAACACTGCATGATGTGTGAATTCAACATGTGTGAGCTCCAGTTTCAGGGTGAAAGGATCACCCAGTTGGAAAGTGAGTTGTTTTTAGTTATAAATTATGTAACATGGTGATAAGGAATGCATATTTTATTAACTGTACCCTCAAACCCCAAGCCTAAACCTGACCGTCAGTGGAGTAAAAATGTTATGTTCACCTCTGAAACACACGGATCATTACTGATCATTAGTGATTAATTCCTGTTTTCAACAAGAAACCGTGTCTCTGAGGCTGCTGTCAAACATGCTAACACTCGTGTCACAAGACATGGAAAACACATATAAATTGATGCAAAAAAGATTGATAGGAGTTGGTGATTTTTAGTAACTGCAGAATGGGGCTGATGTCAGGGAACATGAACATTTGGACAACTTCCCATGTGATCATGTTGGGTGTCGTGGGTGGTTGCTAGAGCATTGTGATATGGGTACTAAGGCCGGGCATACACGGTACAAGTTTTGACACACGGACTGGTGCAATCGTACACGACACAACTTTACGTCCTGGCGAATTCCGGAGCAATCACATTAATCACATTAATTTCTGCACTATTTATCATTATAAGACATAAATCCAGAGGAGGACGTTGCCTTAATTACTCATAGCGTGCATAAAAAAGAAGACTGGCATGGTCAGGGGCTGCATTATCTGAAAGCTCATCTGCCAATTAAAAAAAAGACATATTTACAAATGCTGTCCAACATACGACAGATTCAGATTTCAAAGGGAGTGATTTCATGACTGCATACAAAGTGCAGAAAATTTTTGCACTATTACTGTCTAAAAATCTTCTATCACATATTCACTATCGTGTGCATATACAATTATAACAGATGCTATAACTGAAACAAATGCAAGTATGATGAATAAAAATAGACCATGATGGAAATTTTACAACTCTGTCCATCAGTGTGATCCAGAATGTTTTCTACCGCAGACCGTATGGTAAATGGCAGAGAACAGCATGGCCTTTCTGTAGAATAATTCCCATTGATATGGTCGTGAATAAAATGGGAAAAACAGTTTTAACACAACCATTTTCTCCAAATGTGAAAAGCTGAATGAACACTCAGTTTTCATTATTTGTGTGAGTTGTAACACCTTCTCCTGATTGATCAACTTCTGGCAGTTCACTAAATCATCTCATTCAACCGCACATACCTCACAAATTCAAGCTGACAGCATCTGCATTTTTTAGACATTTAGAAAGATTAACAGGAGGTCGTGAGTTGCTCGTAATCCGCTCGGCTCTGCTCGTAATTCCTCTCACACGATGTGAGCCATGACCACACGTGCAACAACGATTTCTATGTGGTCAGGAACTCGCACGACAGGCAAAAATCTAATTGTTTTTGGGAGGGGGTCACATATTTGGGTTTGGAATGTGGAAGTAAACGATAGCAGGGTAAACCTGTATATCTGTGAATGGGACACCACAGCAAATCTCCAAAAGCAAGTGAAAAGATCCACTATTATGCTTTCCCAAAGAAGAAACAATCTGCATAAGGTGAAGTATCCACAGAGGTGGGGGTAAAAAAAACTCAATTGTCCTTGCGTTCCGTTGCCGGACATCAATTCTGAGTACATTTCCCGTCGCCTTTGAAGGAATGCAATGTGAAGGTTTTACAAAGTAACATTTATCTTTAACAGCTCTATCAAATATCAGGCACAACAACGCGGCAACAACAACATGGGCCGTCATCGTGATTGTTTTGGGTTGAATGGATTAGATGACAGTGGCACATGACAACAAGTATGTCATCGTTTTCAGATATCTCCATTTTCATTGTCCTCGCTACACTCAAATATGCCGTTTTCAAACATATCCAAACGGAAGAGTGTTTTTGAAAAGCTTGTCGATGGCAAGTTCATCCTTGGTGATACTTGCCCCAACAACCACTAGTACTCTAAGTTAAATTCGGTTGTCAGCAGGGCTGGACTGGGAAGAGAAATCGGCCTGGGATTTTACATGGCAACTGGCCCAACTGTTGAGCGGGGGGGGGGGGTGGAGGTTGGGTGCCGTTTTGTGGTCCGTTTCACGGCCGAACCACCGGCCCGCTCGGTTCTCCCAATGTCCATTCCACCCCTGATCGGCCCAAAAGTGCGGCAGTCCATCTGGAAAATGCCCTGGTTGTCAGTTCACCTTTTAGTGCTTAATCCTGTTCTGCACACGCAAAGTTCGATAAAATACGGGAGTGACATCTGCATTCTACAACCAAATTAACTCCCGAAAAATGTACAGTATGTAGTGACAAACCATTTTGTAACTTCCACGCAGTGTGTATGGAACCGAACTGAACAACTAGTTGTCTTCTGGTGCACATCACTCAAACAGAGGTGTGTGTCTTCATACATATATTCCAGTCTGTCTCTCTCCTCTGTAGTGTCTCTCATCAGCCGTGTGGTCTCGGGGTAATTGGTACATACAGTCCAGAGTCGAGCGCAGTTTAAAAACAGACACTTAGAGCGGCAGAAACAAAACATGCCGATTCGGTCGATGGCAGCTAAGGAAAAAATGTTGGATGTTACTATAGCTGTGGTGGATAATTATGCTCAAATACAGTGAACCCATAATGGGGGTTTAACTGGTAGCATTCATGATTCACGGGCATGAGATGCTGCGGCATTGCTATGAGTCAGTCCTTTACTGTACACACATGGAATGAAATGTAGGGGATTCACTCCCGCATTTAAATGTGGCTGACACTTCCAAAATGCTGTAGTGTGTACATAGCCTAAAACAGACTAATGTAAGATAGGCCTATACAGGTTTAATGTCACCTAAGGATGGATGGGCAGAGTTAACAAACAACTGAAGCATGTTGGACTAAAAAGCTTCTTGAATTTCCATGAAGCCACACACACACATGCACAGTAATGTGACTCTTTGCAGGACCAACCCCAGGAGACTTTAAAAAGTCAGTAACCAGGATCAGTCCACTGACCAACAACACTAGAGCTATAGCTGGTCTATGACCCTCCCCCGCTGAACACACACACACACACACACACACACACACACACACACACACACACACACACACTCACACACTGCATGATGGGTTAAAGAAACTCCTCCTGAGAGCCTTGTTCTCTCTCTCTCTCTGTCTTCGGTCTTTCTCTCCTTTCCACCTCTCAATGGCCCTTTGTGTACTGGCCCCTGGGACATCAACATGACAATGTGCCCCAGCGGTGGGATCCTGTGTTTGTTAAGTGCCCTCACCCTCAAGAGACAGAGGCTACAGCCAACTGAGAGGAGAGGTTAGCTGAAGAGGAGAGGCCATCTTTGATCAAACAAGCAAAAAGGGGGAAGAAAAAGCGCAGCGACTTTCCATTAACTTGAGTAGCATAAAGGCCATTCAGGTTGGGAGAGCGGGAAAAAGCAGCAGTATTAATGCTGAACTAATCATTTAAAGATGTGGTTAATTTGTTTGAGAATTGTAAAATGGGTCAATTGAGAGCAGGTTGCGGTGACATATACCTTTTGTTTGACGTAACTCCACTGGAAGGAAATGCAGTCGTTCTTAGTGTAGCAGATGGGAAATAAATAATTAAGTTGGATGCCCATAAATCACATCAAACGTTTTTGAATGTATTTGTACTTCCTCTGGCAAACAACAGAGGTCAGAGTTCATTGTTTGTGTTCAGGAATTAAATCTGAGAACAAGATAATGGATCTCTTCACACACTGTTCCTGACATATGGAACAACTCCTTAACATCTATAACACCTTTGCCACTGTTGTTTCTCTAGAACATTTACAATGGGAGAGATTGAATCACCCAATATGATGGATGTAGGTCAAAAGTCCTGCCTTACAGGTAAAAGAGCCAATCACCTTTTAGAGACAGACATTGCCTGTCTGTCAACTCATGAACGCACATGAACATTTGCTGGGCCAGCCTAAAAATTTGTATTTTTTGAGCTGATCTGAGCTAAAGAGGCAAATGAATGACATATTGTCAGAATTTACTGCTGATTTGAAATATGTCCTTTGATCCTAATTTTGACCCACCGTTCTGGAGATTTCAGTCTTTCTCCATGTAAGTAGATATGAGCTGTACTTTCATGCCACTTGCATGCATTTAACATTGCTGCCTGGGAGCATTCCCAAGATGGAAAAGTACTTTGATCTGGTCTCATTCCAACGTGATCACACGGGAACCATACCTGTAAACACTCCCGTTTATCCCGGGAGTCTCTCGTATTTCACACCCCGTTTTGTTATTTCTCCCGGGAAACTCCCGTAATTTGTATGGCCCAAACCTCGTTATAAGAATAATCACATCAATATATTATATCAAGGTTGTGCAGTTGCCAGATCTGGTATGAAACGCACCTACTCACACAATCCACACATCATACAAATTTCAACCCATTTGTGACCTCAACCTGGCAACCAGTTGTGCTGTTGATATCTGTGCAGGTAGTAGACGCGGGAAGTTGAATCAAGCATCACCGGTAGATGGGAGGAGAAGACTCAGGTGTTGCTCCGGCGAAAATATATATATAAATATACATGTAAATTTAACAACAGCTGGACGGAAGAATTTAATTTTATATCCCGAGACCATATCGACAATGCCCACGCCTTTTGCAAAGTGTGTCACACTTTGAAATCTGAAAATTGACATTACTCAGCACATTAAATCACAGTGGCACAATTTGTTTGTATTTAGCATGCCTCTGCCAACAAGTACCACCCCCTATACAGCTCACAGTCAGTGTGTTGCAGTTGTTTGTATGTACATGATCGGTACATGTTATTATGGCAATAAATGACATTTTAAAATCATAAGAATTGTCACAATTAATTATTTGTATATATTTAATGCAGGAAGTGTTGACACAATATTTTCTCCCAAGTTTAAAATGAAAATAAAATGGTCTTAGCTAACTATCAGAAATTCTGTAAGGCATATTTGATTTGGGTCTACAGTTCCCAACAAGAACATAAGAATAAATAAATAAATAATACAATGAGGGGATGCATCATGAAGGAAAAATAAATAACAGATTATTTAAAATCAAGTAAATAATATGGGGTTTCCTTATAGCTCTTGTAGTCTGTGATATTTTCTGACAAGAAGCTAAAAGTCATACAATGTTTCAAACATTACTCTTTATTTCCAGATTTAACGGGATGGGAAAAAACATCATGACAAAAATGTTCACAATGTTATGAATTGCAAGGAATAAAGAAGCTCAAATTAAAGACCAGAAACACTTTGTGTGACTGTAAGGGCAAATATAAAGCCTCTCAAACTGCTTGTTGGGAGCATTAAGATGTCTTAAGTAACTCCTGTTTGCAATACAGAGACTTTGCGGCTGTCAGTGAACGACTTGTTCCCGAAGACCGACTCGGGAGGTGAACTAATCAGTTCTGTTTCCTGTACTGAGCTGTCCCCGGGCCAAATGAACGAAACATGAAACACATACCTAGCTGCAATAAAATCAATGAATCACTTCCTAAGAGTACTCGTTCTTCCGAGTCATATAAAAGATTAGTTCAAAATGAACAAATTGTTCATGAACGACCCATCACTAATGGGTTCTGGTCCTGTGGTAACCACATTCACATAAACAAACAAATTACATTTGGCAAGGTTT
This sequence comes from Moxostoma hubbsi, assembly GCA_032164185.1. Lineage (NCBI taxonomy): Eukaryota > Metazoa > Chordata > Actinopteri > Cypriniformes > Catostomidae > Moxostoma > Moxostoma hubbsi. Next base: position 1,933,091 of record JAVLUX010000047.1, on the reverse strand, counting down.
AGTGTTTGGGTCAGGGTGAATGGTAAGAATGGTAATACAATATGCATTCCTGATGACAATTTTAAATAATTTACAAATAAAAATAATGCGGCCTACAACTCACTTTTGGAGCCAATCTGTGGACATTTCACCCAGAAACACATGACACTTCCAGCTTCAGCCACTGGGGGCAGTTCTTTGCATTTCAGTAAGCACAGACCAATTTTAGCAGTGTAACTTTTCACTTACTGTTGCCAAATTTACAGTGACATCAGGCTGCTCATTCCATGTGTGTCCACCAAATATAAGTAAGTAGTAAGTAAGTAATAAGAAAAATGATGGTTCTGTAATGGCCACTTAAATCTGCTGGTCTCAAACCAGAACCCACTAACATCAGAGGCAGTGGAGTGGGATAATGTCATCAACACGAAAAGGTATTTGTGGTGAGCAGGGCGGAGCCGAGCGGCATCTGGCCAAAGCGACGCCGGGAAGATAAATGTCAAATGACTTTCACCTGCGTGCCACGCCGGTCTCGTGTTCCAGCGAGGGGCAGCAGGAGTACTTATGGAGAAGAGACAGTGGCAGACGGGAGAGAGATGTGTCTATGTGTTTATGTGTAGAGTGTTGAGCTGAAACGTGTTTAGGTGTAGTGAAACTGAAAAGAATAGTGTAGTGTGAAGAAGTGTGTTATTGTGTGTGACTGAAAATTGCAAAAATAACTGTTAACGTGTTTTGTCAAGCCGACCCATCTTCCTACTTTCCACAAACTTACAGTATTAAAACATCATCTTATTGTGTCTGACACAAAACTAGACTACATAAAACTACATAGATTACTCCCATTATTATTATTATCGGAGCAGTCTGCACTCTGCCCTCAGTGGAAGGACACCCTTTTTCTAAGTTATAACAACTTGCTGTAGAATAAATGTGCAAAATATAGGATGATCAGATATTCCAACCCATTTAATTTTTCTCTCAGCATGATAAAATAGGAGATAAAAGTGTCCTCTGTCTCCTTCCAATCTGAACACTCTTTCCCAGCCTTAAAACAGGTGACCACCATGACTTATGTGTGTTTTAAAATAGCCCTGGATGAATATTTTTAGACAGTAGTTTTTCAGAATATGCAACTGCTTGTCACAATGTTCCCCTGGAGTTTCAATGGGATTGGAAACTAATCTTACACTGACCGTTCTGTTAGCAAATGGACCTGACAAAAATAGGAAAAGATATGACTTTGTCTTCATATAGAGCGAGGATTAGCTTATCTCTCGAGGAAACCAACATAATGTACGACAAACAAGACCTGTAGAATGGAACAAATGGATCAATATTAATCTTCAACATTTTGAAAGACACTTTCAATGTTCGGTATGGGATAGATCCATCCGCGATATATAGAATGTACGGCATATTGTATGCAGCGAGAAATGTTTATATATGCTTAAAAAACTTAGATAACCTACTGTATTTTCCAAAATGTGCAGTATATAACCAGAGGTCCTGTATTCCACAATGCACTGAACACAACATTCAATTTCAAGTGTGACAAATGAACCAGAAGCATGAGCTCTTTTAGCAATATTTGATCTGACTACTTAAATGTGTAAACCAACTATTTAATATATAAACAAAATATGATGCCAGTCTCAAAATAAAAATGCAATGCAATGAGGCCTCGTTACACCAATGTACACTACTGTTTGAAACCTATAAAGTAGCATACAGTGTACTTTCCTCCCCCCCCATTGTGCAGTATATACTGTGCAGAACGCACTGTGACAGTGTTTTGTATGAAGGTAACTCGTTTCATATCATCTTTCAAAGTGCCTTGATGACTTCTTATCTTTAGTACACAGCCTGAGAGCAGCGTGTTTAATTTAAGATAGGACACAGTCTCATATCCTCTGAAATTAACTTTTTTTTATTATAGGGCAATATTTCCCCCCTGAATCTGATATTTTGGGGATAATTAGCCTTTATGTGGGCATTTGAAGGAAAACACTGTACAATATTATGTATTAATATATATTATAAATTAATTCAGTAAGGCTGTTACCTAAAAATTGTAATTAGCATCAACTCTTAGACGCTTAGAATGAAATATTATAAAACATAACAGATGTTCAAAATAAAAAAAATAGAATTCATTACAAAAAATAAATAAATATGTATTTCAGGGACTGTTTATGTTTATTCTGTTGGTTCCTGTTTTTCATGTCTTATATTTTGAAAAGTTAGTCCCGTTCATGTCTTCAGGTCCTTCATTTTGAAATGTGTTCACTTCCTGGTCTAGTCATGTTTCATGTGTTTTGTTCTCATTGGTTCCTTTCTTTATTAGTCGCGACTTGTTATTGGTTCATGTTTCATTGTCTTGTTATATTGTTATCAGTCTTGTATTTTCATTGGTGGTCTTGTCAACTTGTTACCCATGTCAGTGTATTTAAGCCCTCATGTTTGCCGTTGTCCTTAGTGGAGGATTGTTAATGTTACATGGTTGTTTTGTTCTCGGTTATTGTTAGGGTTTTTGGAATTCATGTTTTGTTTAATAAACTGCACTTGGGTTCATCTACACTTCATGCCGTCATTGCTAGCAATGTTACAGGGACATTTCCCCTTTATTATAAAGCGACATCTGTTATAAGTGTGCACAATGAGCTTCGTCAGCATGATGACAAATCAAAAGTTAAATGGACCACGAACATTATTGAGTATTGAACAGAGAGAGGAAAAATAAAGGATGAAATTCAATCAAAAGAAGATAAGAGGGCATACAAGGAATAATTATACCTCAATTAAGGTAAACAGCTGGAAGTCATTGCAAATTGTAATTGTTTAATTGAGATGTATAGTGTTCAGATAGTTTAGTCTCTTAAGAATAGAAAATAGGTTTAGTGTTTGAAAACGTACATTTATGAATGTAACATTTGCATTAAAAAATAAATTACATTTATAAAAAAACAAGCACTTTAGAAGGATCTGACAAAAAACAAATAAAACCTTTGAAAACCTCAAATTTAAATAAACATAAAAATGTGTTTCCACAGTTGCTGAGTGTAGTGACATGACCAGAACAGATGGAAAACTGTGTCTGTATAAGATGTTTCCCACCCAGAAAAAACTCGTTGACAACTTTGCGTGATGTCTCAACACCGGTGAAAGGTGAAAAGACGTCTATAAAAAGACATCCCTCTACATCTACATTCGGTTGAATAGTAGTATTTTTCAGGCTCTTTCAACGACTTGAATTCAATCTAATTTCAACCATGAATTCATGATTATATTTTATATTCATAATTCATCTGCCCGACCGTCCAGGGGCATGTTACTGTATGTGCAATAAAAACAATATATTCTCTGAGCTTGTCATAAGCAGTAAGAGTCAGGAGATGAACCCAATGGCGACTGAAAACAAGAAGTGGAGCATCTTCTTTCACTCGGTGATTTGGTGACCGGAAGAGTTGGAGCTGGACCCTGTAACACCAAGGGAGACAGGAAAATGCTTCGATTGATTATATACTGAACTAAAATTAAAGTGATCCATTTAAACGGACCAACTTCACACTACAAACCCAGCTGCCCCAGAAATCCAGTTTAACAACAATGTGCTAGCTAGCGGAAACCTAGCTTCTTCAGCTTACCATGCAACTAATTAGCTTGACTAAACTTCAGTCAAACACGCATTTCTGTATTATCCTGTATATTTTGTAATATAATATCTGTAATATAATAAATTATAATTACTTGATATTTACCCAGTTCAACGTGTGTGAAAAACAACATCCACATGACGTCTGGTGCTTCACGGGTTCTCTCTTTTACAACTGAAAAATGTCAAACAAATCTTGCAGAGATTTCGTTTGTGGTCCACAGCTCGTGCTCCCTTCCAATCACATCAATTAAAATAAACGTGTCCCCACTCAAGACATAGAGTGATCAGAGGCAGGTGCATTGACTTGCTGTGATATCATGACGACGTATGTCAAGAATAAGCCAGCGAGAGCTGAGAGGGTGACATTTGGCATCTTCTCCCATTTTACTCTCTTAATCCACCGCTCTCTATATTTTTCCTCTTCTGGAAAGTATTTCAAACATAATGGCATTTTTTTCTTTTGGTCTTGGAGCAAATGAGCCAGTGAAAATGAATTTGCTGTGATCTCCCATTCAGAGATCACCTAACCATAACCCTTACTTCCACGTTCCAAAATCCGGAGTGTGAAAAAGTGAACTGCAAGCACGATGGGAAATGACTTGACGACACAGCTTAATGCTCATTGGCTTAAACAACTGTGATGTGTTTATTACTATAACATTACTAACTACAAGACACCAACCCCCAACACTGTAGGGAATCAACAACTGGCTGATGACCTGAATGTGTTTTACTGTAGATTTGAAAAGCCCAGTCACACACCCCAAACACACTCCGACCTCCACTTCACACCAACACCTCCTGCAACCCCCTTCCTGCTACACAACCTGCACTTAAGATCTGTGAAGAGGATGTGTGCCGGGTCTTCCAGAAACAAAAGACAAGGAAAGCACAGGGCCCAGATGGTGTTTCACACACTTGTCTAAAATCCTGTGGTGACCAGCTGACCCCCATCTTCACACAGATCTTCAACAGATCGCTGCAGCAGTGTGATATCTGATACCGGCTGCTTCAAACGCTCTAACCCCAGATTTCGGGGGGCGAGTCTACTCTGACATATGCTTCAGGCAGCTCCATATCCCACAATGCAACTTGGTTGTGATGCGACAGCAGATTGCACTTCATAAAACCCACCCCACACAACTCTAATGTATGATGGAAGTGAAGCAAGGTCAAATAAGCAGTTTAGAAAAGTTATATTGAGATTTAACAGCATAATACTTGTAGCTACCTTAAACTGTTTATGTATTCACTGTTATTTTCCCATTTTCATTGTGTAAATCTTGATGAATCCTTTCTAACAATTCATTCTAATTAATTTTTTTTTAAAATAAACACAAGATTTATACATATGCCTCTGAAATCAATCTCTGAAAACATTGTTTTCTCAGGTGCAAAAATCACTAAATAATTCCACAAATTGATTCAGCCTTCAACATGCTCCCATTGCGTTTCTTCCGCCAGTAGTTTCTAAAAAAAGGAAACACATACATAATGACAAATACAGATGTACAAACTTAATAACAGCAGTACACACAAATATACAAAGTCTTCCGCCAGTATTTTTTTTTACTGTTATTATTATTAACAGAACAAAATATACAACAGTATACAGAAATGTAGAGAAGTATACCAGAGTAAACAGAACATTAATTCCTGAATCAAAAAATAAGTCTTTTTTGCTTATTTGTTGACAATAATCTCCAAACAGGTGCTGTAGTTCTTGATCTCCTGGAGAACATGAATGAAATTTGGCCTGACCGTTTCTTCTTATGTATGTGGAACTTTAAATGTGGATAAAATTATTATTATTATTTTCATTGGAATAATATACATATATCAAAATTGTTTATCTTGAATATAATTTTGGTTTTCCTTTCGATCAAATTTTCCATATCTACCCAAAAAATCTTAAAAGTATTAACACAATTATAAAAAGATGGATAATAGATTTTTTTCTGTTGAGCAAAAATCACAGGAATAATCAATATCCAAATAAACTCTCTCTAACACACCTTTAGCTGGATATATACCATGTACAACTTTGAATGTAACCTCTCTTACTTTATTATTTAAACAATATTTTTCACAAATATTCCAAGCTTTAATCCAATTTATATTTCTAAATACATGGTTCCACATTTAGCTTTTATGAGTAGCTGTTTCGCATATTATAATATTTCTAATATGTTTATTAGTAGGAGTATACATATCTCCTATAAACATGCTGTCTTTAACATATATTGTCTTATAAAATGTGTAACCTGCTGAGGTATGGCATGGACACTCTTTTGGTGTATCTGGAAACCCAAATTTATCCAAGAATTCACTGTAAATTAACAAATTACCGTTTGAATTTAAAAGTGGTCTGACTAGCGCAATATTATTTTCATACCAACTTATATAGAAGAGAGATCTATTTTTATATTGAATGCTTCTATTATTCCAAATAATATATTTATTAGGGGGAAAATTGTGCTTAAACACCAGCATCCAAGCTAATAACGCTTGTTTGTGAAATTTAGCTAATTTCACAGGTAGTTGCCAATTTTATAATCACATCTCAACAAAAGATTTATATCAAACACATACTTTGAAAATGTGTACCACATGCTGTCCTTTTCTTTCATGAATTTAATTAACCATTTAACCTTAAATGTATTATTCAAGGTTTCAAAGGTAAGCACAGAGTCTTCCGCCATTAGTGGACACCCGCGCAACGTCCGCATTGACGTACATGAGAGTCCATGGGACGGAGGGAAGTTTGGGAGGGAAGGGGGTACAATTTTGAAATGGTATTCGGCCTAGTTCAGGAAAGAAGGCGTTTTAAGTGAGAGTTTATCATTTTTAAAAAGCATACAAACACCAGATGGATTAGCTCCCATAACTGTAGCAAATTATTTATGATTAACATATATATTATATTCTGAGAGAAATGCTGTATACCTGAATAACCCATCATTAGTTTACTTCAGGGATTTGTTTTAAATTCTGACTCGACAATATCGTCATCCCGAAAATAGCCGGAAAGAGTCGAACGCGTTGGATTATGGGAGAAATAAGTCAGGAGGCAGCCGCCGCCATATTGTTTTATTCCGTAGATTCACTTGAGCAGAAAGCCACAAGCAAGACAAAGCGAGTTTATATTAAACAATAACACAGGTAATCGTCAGCTAATACTGTATGACGCATTTACAGATAGTGCTGTATTGATTAACATCTCTCATCTGGTGTCAGTCGGTTTATAACTGCAGAAGATGGGTCGCTCGCGGAGCCGCAGCACGTCTCGGACTAAACACTCCAAACACAGTCGCAGACGGAGCCGCTCAAGATCCAAATCCACCAAGAAGAGGAGCAGACGATCCCACTCCAGATCCGGCAGCAAAAGAGAAAGAGGCGGCTCACCACCCGACCGGACCGACGCGTTCGGCCGGACAATGAGCAAGAGAATCCTCGAAGAGAAACAGAAGAGAGAGGAGGAGGAAAGGAGAGTAGAAATGGAGAAACAGAGGAAGATGTGAGATCTATCTATCTATATGTCTGTCTTATTTTGTATTTTAAGTCATTTGCAAATTGCCAGATGTACCACTATATTCTATAGAGTGATATAATGCCCATATCTCGCCTCTATAAACGGTCACGTGCTTGGGCCGCGTCATCAGTTACATGTGTCAGGATGCAGCTCTATGCTATTTAATATTGATACGAATGTGAAAGAACTGAGCTAGTGGTTAAAAAAACTGATACGTTTCATGCTACATGTCTGTATTCTATGAACTTTCAACACACTGATCAGGTCATCTCATCACTGAGATCTGCTGTCCATGTTAACCGATATGGCTTAGCTGTCACAGATTGTTGACATCTCTTATGTTTGGAGACAACTGGTATAATGTTAAAGAGGTTTGTGGATACCAATGAAAGAACAGGAAGAGAAGTGCTGCTGCCTCCGGCCTGCTCAGATGGTCATCTTCACCTTAAGCACATTAAAACCACATTGAGGGTGTTTTAAAACTCAAAAAGTGGCCCTGGCGAAGATGAAGAGGATCAAGTTTCATGGCACTGAAATCAAATCAAGAGATGGTTGCAGTGTTCTGTAGGGCTGGGTATTGTTCAAAACATTTCGATACTGATACCGATATCTTCACTTCGATACCGGTTCCTAAACGATACTTTTTTCGATACCAATTTTATGAAATCCATTTTAACAAGATTACAAACATTACACATTACCTAAAAAAAAAAACGTTGGTTTTATTTTTTGGGTTTGTTGACTTTATCACTATATGATGTTCTGCAGTTGGTGAGGACTCTGAATCTAAGGTTCTCATCTTTGAATATGAGCTACAGGACTGCAACCGTGTGCTGAAGATGCGCTTGTCTACACCTTTGCCCTGACGTACACCCCTGAGCCATATGTTGGAACTCCAATTCACAGGGCTAATAGTGCCAACATTGGCATTCAGTGCCATTATTCAGGTTCCATCCAAGAAGTAGCCTAAAGAGTATGCTTGTTAACATGATATTAGTGTGATAAAATGGCTTTCTAGTGGCTACCTAGCCCTGGTGTCATGTAAACCAGTAATGAGGCTAGGTAGCTGCTAACTAGTTAGCTATCCCGCTAATAATGTATCAGTAGTTACCATCAACCTTTCGTGCTATTTTGTTATCGGAAAAGTGAAAATGCGTAAAAAAAAAAAAATCAGACATTTGCCATCTTCTGTCTGTTTCCATTTTTTTAATGGCCTTTTATCGATACAAATTGTGTGCGTGATGACGCCTTGCCTAAAAAACACTGTCGCATACGTTTTGGTTTAACAACAGAAATCTGCCCATAAGCCGTTTCCATACAAAAATGCTAAGTCGCCACCAAGATGTACCTAATTTTTTTCCTCAAGTTATGGTAAAATGGGGAGTATTGAGATAATTCATTAAATGAGCCAGTTTACTGTCATTTTACTTTCATAAATAAATGCGATCAGAAGAGGAGGAATTGCAATCAAAAGGGAGCAGTTGCTCTTCTGGATTGTAATATTGGTCCTGATGTTGCTCCTAGCGCATGTTGCCACCGGTTCCGGGGGAAACTTACGGTCTTAGTATAAGTCCATGTGTATATGCTGTGTGCACAACTATTAAAGAAAAATATATGCAGTGTAAAATCAGGGTTTACATAAATGATGCATTCCTGATATTCAATAGACTGTTTTGAATCTAAAAGACAATCATCTAAAGCATCATCATCACATCTGCATTATGTCACGCATATTTGTTCAGTAACTTTTAACCACCAACTGAACTCGATTGTCATCTAAAATTAATTTTAGTGTCATAATGCAATTTACATTTTCTGAAGAAGCAGTAAATGCGATCCGAGGTAAAGATGTTAGATTTAAAATATTCAAAAGCTAATTTTCTGTATCTAGTCTAAAATATATATTTTTTCGTTGGTAATTTATTTAATTTAATACGGGGAATTTTGCGGGATTTTTTCAAATGTAAACTAAACAATGATTTAATAGAATTGGGCTTTATAGTGTTCCAAAAAATCACACTGAAGCTTTTCTCCTAGTATTGTGTTTTTATTTTAAATTTAAAACTCCAGAGCACAGAAATATGCTTTTTGTATTGTGGGCTAATTTCATGACGGTCGTCTATTATTTTGAATGGTGTGGAAAAGCAACTTTAATAAATAAACGGATGTCTACCATAATTAAATTAATTGCAAACTGTGGCCATGCATTTATTCTCCGTGCACTTATCGATGTGCATGATACGAGATATTTGTGTTGGCACTCCTGGAAGTGTCATGTTTACAGCATCGGGTCTACAGTATATGCCGGTAAGATCATTTAATTTCACCGTGATTTTGGATTGGCTTGGCTTTAAATGATGTATACATTGATGATTAACACAGGCTAACGATTGGTGGCAATGTCATGTTACACTCTATTTTGCGTTAATGCCAATTTTATCGCACAAGTTTTTCGCAAAATTTGAAGTATCAACTTAGTTTATGCCGCTAGAGTTAAATGAAAAAAATATCATGTCGACACGTGAAACTTTAGAGATAATTTGCGTTTCCATCCCTTTATTTTGATGCGCTTTTTTGCAAAAAATCCTTGGATGGAAACATCGATTACATTTACATTGATGCATTTGGCAGATGCATTATCCAAAGTGACTTACAGTGCACTTATTACAGGGACAATCCCCCGGAGCAACCTGGAGTTAAGTGTCTTACTCAAGGACACAATGGTGGTGGCTGTGGGGATCAAACCAGCAACCCTTCTGATTACATTATGTGCTTTAGCCCCCTACGCCACCACCACTCAGTTATTGTGTACCAAACAAGAGAGCACTGACATGCAATACAGATATCAACTGACTGAACACAGCAGCAACTTTAACATCAACAACATTGCTATTTAATTGTACAAATTAGTCTTTAAGAGTCTTTCAGTTGCTGTTATGACTTTAGGCTGCAGCATTTGTCATGCAAGCTCTATAATGTTACTCTAAGTTTACTAGTTTCCATCAGCCTTCACTCTGTTTATCATTGTGAATAAGACTCTGATCTCTGATGATGAAACTGCAATGTTTGAGCTTTTCTTTCTTGTATCGTCCTCCTTCCCACAGCCGTCAACTGGAGATCGAAGAGCGTCTGATTGAGGAGGAGACGGCACGGCGCGTAGAGGAGCTGGTGGCTCGGCGTGTGGAGGAGGAGCTTGAGAAACGGCGCGATGAGATTGAGCTGGGAGGTACTGCGGCGGGTGGAGGAGGCAAGCGCATCATGGAAGCGCAGCTTTTGCAAGAGCTAGAGAGGCAGAGGCAGGCTGAACTGAACGCCCAGAAGCCAGAGAGGGTAACGCTCGGTCGTTCGGAACACAGCGGAGCTCAGCCGCAAACCACACACTTCTGCTGCCTTGGCACAACCGAACACTCGTTCCACCCCAAGAGAGAACAAGAGATGCAGGGTAGATGAGGAAGATGGAAATAAACGTGCTAAATTATTTGGGTGGGGAATGCAATTAGTTAGTGGGATGCAAATGAGTTTAAACTTTATAATGTGATGTTTGGAGGACTGTTGGGATTAACGAAGGACATTATTCAAGTGGAAGTTTAGTTATGGGGTCCGTGGCATCTGTGACCGGTGGAGTCTGGAAGAGCTTTATTCTGTAGACAGACAAGCTTTGCACTTTTTCCCTGTTGTTATTATTAATGCGATTTCATTGAATCGGGGTCAATGGGACATTCCCAGCAGACACTCGCACCTCTAGTGCTCTCTCAGGGGTTTCAAAGTGAATGTTTTTGCCATGGCTGTGAGGGACCAAGATTTTTGTATCCCATCTTCTCTCTCCACTCTTTTTATTCATTCACTGCCCTCCTCTCTTTATGTCTTTTATTGGTTTACTTTCACAAGGGTAGGAAACTTGTTTGTCTTGAATAAAAATATTTTCTAAAAAAGATCACTCTGCATTCAATAGGGCCAGTTTTTGACCCAGAGCTTTCATTTTAAACATCCACCATTGTCTGATATGCTTCGAAAGGTCAAGACGTAATGCCGTTTAGGTTTTGCAAGCACATCAGACCATTTGTGGCTTTAACTAGTTAAATTAGCCACAGCTTAATTTCACCCATACCTGACACCATATTATAGGATGGTTGGCATGCACTAATTGTCCAGACTCAATGTGTTATGAACAAGAAACTAATTCCATTCCTCAAGCACACACGATATCCAGCAGCTCCCGCACTAATGGGGTTAGATATGTGCCCCCCCTCCTGCTCATTTTAGATTGGTGCCCATCATCTATAGCCTATTCCCAATATGCTCCGTTACAGAAGTGTTAAATGCATCTGTGTTGTTTTGTAGAGTTAGCATTTGCGCTAATAGGATGGATTTCTCTTCTTTGCATCATAAAACATTCCACCCCAACTTTTTCTGTCATTTGTTGCTTTATATTTATTCATGACTGATTTTAATGCAGATTTCTTACCCCATTTTCCTACGTTTTGATGTTATAAATGTACATTTGTGTCCTCACAATTTCCTTTTCCTCAGGAGTGCTGGCGTACGGGTACACACACATACACTCACCATACTTTGCCATTGAGCTTAGACCCCAGCACATAACACTTTCCAAACAAACGCAGTAATCTAATGAATGATCCATCTTTTCAGTGTTTTTGCAGCCTTTAACAACGTTTAACATTAATAGCCCTGACGTCCCCACACAGTAATATTTATGGTTATGATCAACATAATTCATTTTCCTGGACTGTGCTATACTGCATGTGGTGTTGCTGTGTAAGAGCACTAGCTCATGCTAGCTGCTCAAGTGATTTTAAAGGGAGGTGCTGCGCTGTCCAGGACGGGACACACGGGACCAGGCAGTAAATACTCACCCCTTTATTCAGCAGTTGTGTAGGTACAGTACACAGTCAATGGAGAAAAGCGTAGGTATACAAACATTGGTGAGCTTCTACTATTCAATCTCTCCTTTAAGTTTATCTTTCTTTTTCTCTCTTCATTTTCTTTTGAAACGTCTTGCCTATGGATGCTTATAAATTTAAAAAAGAGAGACCAGGCTGATTGATTTGATTTTTTTTAATTATTATTTATTTATTTATTTTCATCTGCAAACGAGTGATATTATTCATTAGTTTTTGATGTCTTTATATACATATTCTGTATGTATGTAAATGAATGCATAAACGAATGTCTGGATATAATGTAGCGGTTTTAAGGTGTGACTGAATACGTGGGTGGGTTTTTTGGTCATTGTTGTGTACGTATAGGTGAGCTTTAGACTTTTTGCGTTTGATTGCTGCAGATCGCAAATGTGAAATGTGGAGAGCACTTGAATGCTAGTGAGAAGGATTGTGTGAATGTTGCTAGCTGGAACTTGTTTGTGCAAGTGTAGATGTGGTTGAGTGTTAAACTGGATGTATGGGAACTTGTTTTGGAGAATTTGATGGCCCCGCCATAACATGTCATCATGTCACCTCTTTAGGAGAAAGAAAAATCCAAACGAGAGGACCTGGAGAGAATTTTGGAAGAAAACAACCGAAAAATTGCAGATGCACAGGCTAAGCTGGTTCGTATTTTACATATATACAGATATGTGAAAAATATATATTTTATGAAACATGATATAACAAGACAAGCATGTATTTTAGACCACAAAAAAACAAAACAAAACAAAAGTGAAACAAATAACAATTTAGGGCATTTTTGGTTTAAACATGTAGACTGGAGAAAATGTTCATGTTGAGGCTTTAAAACATGGGGGGGGGGGGGGGGGGGGGGGGTTTGGTATGTCCACACTAAAAGCATCTTTTCGTTATATATAACCGAGTGTCATGAGAACCTGAAAATATCTGGCAATTTACAGGCATGTCACTTCTAAATCCAACAGCAATCTCTTTAAAATTATCATACAATGAGCACAAATGACTAAAGTAATGTCCATTCATTGGACGAGGTGAGAAACCCAACATGAACCCTTATTTATACAAGCTAGTGGGTGAACATTGACTATCAAGTGCACTGATAATTGAACGCTCTTGAGGAACAATTATTTCTTTTGAGGATTGCACAAATGTACTCATTCTTGACATCACTTCTGTGGGGATACTCAAGATATTATTGTTACATATTAACATTTACATAACCCAATCTTTTGAATGATGTGGCAGTTCTGTTACCATGAAAGTAGCACTCCGTCGACATGGGCATAAATATCTTTGACCCGTGGTTATCCGTGTGCTTGGTCATTATGAAAGCTGTCGTGCTTGCCAGAGAGCCAGCGGAAAAGAGAGCGCCCTCCCTGAATTGTTTCATGTAAATTTTCTATTTGCTCATAAATAATTTAAGTAAACAAGGCACATCTGAGCATTCAATATGGGTGCTTTGCAATGCCATCCACATCTCAATGTGACCTTTTGATATTTTATCCATTTTTTGAAACTATCATTTCCAAAAGTATACCATTTTCCATGGTAACCATAGTGTCTGCCAAACATCCACAGTTACTGCAATTATTGTTACTTTATATTCATATGGTATCACCTTGAAACTGCGAGAAGTATTTTCCTGAATATTACCACAGTTATTTTGGAGAGAAACTATGGGTTGCTATGGTAAATGTTTGAAGAGGTTAGGAAGGGACGAGGAAGCTCGGATCTTCGTAATATGAGAGAACTTATTACAGTTCTAACCAGATGTAATTATCAATTTTAAATTGGACTTTTTTCTTTATATAAAACCATTTCAGAGTGAGCATGTTTGAATGCATCAGTTGAATTCAGTGTAAGATTAGTATTTTTATTTTTTCTATAAGAATTTGTCTATATCATTTACTGTTATAGTCTTAGAAAAAATTGTAAATTAATGGATGCAGCAAATCGAGCATATTGCACAGTTTAGTTAGCGTGGGTCCAAGGTAAATAAAATGTCTTATTTGAGCACTGGGACAAGAACATTAAAAAATGGCTGCTATAGAGCATGTTTTACATAATGCATTAACTATACATTTTTCCCACAAAAATAACAACAATTTTAATAATGTTATAAATTAATACAAAATGCATTTTTTACATTTTGACTTAAGATATTTGTTGCAAAACGGTGCAAGTTATTACAAAATGTGTTTTACGGCTTGCCTTTTTGTTTCAGGGCTGAGGATCAGCTACGTAATAGTGGAAGAACAAAGGAAGATCCACGAGGAACGACTGAAACTTGAGCAGGAGAGGCAGAAACAACAGAAAGAGGAGCAGAAGATCATATTGGGGAAGGGCAAGTCCCGACCTCGCCTCTCCTTCACTCTCAAAGCGTGGAGTGATTCTCTCCTCTCTTCTTTCTCTCCTCTTGTTGGATGCGTGCTTCATGTTGAAGTGAATCGGTTGGAGTCTCAAGGAGAGGTCTACCCTTTGTGCTCTTTTACACAAAATCTGCACTCAGTAGATCTAGTATAAAATGCCCCTTGAGTCCTCACGCTTCAAACTGGACTTACAGATCAGCCGCCATTTTTGCTTTTTATCAGTGTGTTATATAGATATTTGGCACTGTTATGCCGGGTGCACGTCCTTTAGAAATATCAGGCTTTTTTTTTTTCCTTTTCAATGAGCAAATAAGAATGAAATGTATGTATGAGTGTGTGGTCAGTTGCTCAGTTTTACGTCAGTGGTTTGGGAGCTCTCTTGGAACAAAATAAACCTGGAATTATCTTTAACCACTATTCTGTTCATAACATCCAGCTGTTGTAGATGTATTAAAAATTGTAACATTTTGTTTACATTTTGAGGCTTATTTAATTGTAGACGCCTCAAAACGTTGACGAGCTCCTAAACGGGCTGCTTTACACATTGTTCTATAATCACTGATGATATGCGCAGCGTTTATTGCATTGTAACTTAGATCAAATTTGTCTTTTTTGATACAACTCACTCATAATGCTCGAAGCGTTAGAAAGGAATGTGCGACCAGCACTGTTCTGCATTTCAATGCAAACATTTTAGTGGAAAAGGTTCAAATGTGCAAGTCTTGTAATGTTTAGTGCTCTGTTGGTACCTTAAGGAATTCGGGAATCACAGGTAAGACTAGTTAGTGTGTATGCGAGCGAGCTTGTGTGGGTGTATGCGAGTATGCTAGAGGGTGGAATTGTCTAATGGTAAATTTACCCCTTTTCTTGTGAACTGGGACATTTCATGTGTTCACCAATAAATCCCATGAATGCAACATTACCCGAGTCTTGTTTTTTGAGCCCTCCGCAAACCATTAAAGAGGTTGTTTACAGCCCGAAGCTTCTCTGTGAATTAATTGAACGCATTTGTAATCATTAAAGTGAACACTTGCTTAATTTGACCACTTATTTTAATACCACAGGTCCTACAACACTCCTGACATTTTTTATGTGGTCAGATATGTAGTAATCAAATATAATATATTTCTAGTGTATATTAGAATATCTTTAGTTTAATACTGGACACTAGGAAGAAACCCCAGATTCGTGTCCCCTTATGGTGCAATGTGATCACTGGCTGTTAAGTTAATGTCAGATTTTGCAAGGTTTTATTTTAAAGTACATGTATATTATTACTAGACTTGAATCCTGGTTCCATAGACAAACATTTAGATTAGCGCCATATTTGATTTTTACAGGAATGAAAAATGCTTTACACTCTAAAAGTGAAAAATAACATCTAATTATTTTGGCTAAAATGCACAGATCAGCACAACATTAAAAACACCTGCCTAATATTGTATAGGTCCCCCTCGTGCCCCCAAAACAGCGCCAACCGCATCTCAGAATATCCGTCTAAGATTATATTCTTCTCAGCACAATTATACAGAGTGGTTATCTGAGTTACCGTAGACTTCGCCCGTTCAAACCATTCTCTGTTGACCTCTCTCTATCAACAACAAGTGTTTCAGTCCACAGAACTGCCGCTCATTGGATGTTTTGTTTTTGGCACCATTCTGAGTAAATTTAAGAGACTGTTGTGCATGAAAATTCATGGAGATCAGCCCGTCCGGCACCAACACTCATGCCATGATCCAAATCAGTGAGATCACATTTCTTTCCCCATTCTGATGGTTGATGTGAACATTAACTGAAGCTCCTGACCCGTATCTGCATGCACTGCTGCCACACGATTGGCTTATTATAAAATTGCATGGATAATTGTTGGTTGAATTTACTCCAAAGGGTGCCAAAAATAAAAAAAACTAGTTGCTGCCACACGATTGGCTTATTATAAAATTGCATGGATAATTGTTGGTTGAATTTACTCCAAAGGGTGCCAAAAATAAAAAAAACTAGTGAGCGCCAGTTCTGCAAATGGAAACCGCTTATTTGGGAGAGAGGTCAACAGAGAATGTCTACGGTAACTCGGATAACCACTCTGTGGTGAGCAGAATAGCGGTGCTGTTTTGGCGGCAAGAGGGGGACCTATACAATATATTAGGCAGGTGGTTTTAATGTTGTGGCTGATTTGTGTGTATATATATGTGTGTGTGTGTGTGTGTTTATTTTTTAGGAAATGTGTTTTTGTACAAATGTTTCGTCTGAACGATCAAAAACATTAAAATCCACTGAACAAACGCGGTCTATCCTTCACTGCCGTTTTCATTCCCGTCAAAAATGAAACAAGACACGACTTTAAATAAGGTTGTTAAAGTGTTGTGTTGTTTTCCCCTTTGGTTAGGACGGACTGCCACCCTTCCAATAATAATATTTCATATAAATTTCAATAAAAGTGTGTATTTGGCCTAAAATAATATTTCAGTAATTGAATTCCCAATTTTGAACTTCGTCACCCGTGTTCCTTTGGGTTGAAGACGTACCCGGTAATGGGCCTGTCTGTTCTGATGTTTACGTTCGTTTATCACTGGACCCTGTGCTCGGGGTTACTTCTGACCGCTGTCTCAGGTTCTCAGGTGCCTGTAAGACACTAATGGAAATGTTGGCAAACTCTTCTGTCAAAAACGTGTTTTTACAAGCCCGCATTATGCAGTCTAGCATGTTTAGTCACTGTCCGTTTAAACAATACTGCGCTGATGAACGACTGATCTGACCAGGCATTATCGTGACGAGGAAGCTTTCTTCCCGCCAGAACTGTTTCGAATGTTTGTGTTGACATAAATACCGTTATGATGCAGCGTATCTGTTCTGAGATTATACGTAACGGTCGAGCAAGTATGTGCTTACTTGACGGATGCCTACAGAGGCCAGTCCGTGTGTTTTCTCTTAAGTGTAACGTGTTTGATCACCGTTTGCTCCGAGGGAGCCACGGCGTGTGATTATTCTTGCGCAACTGAATAAACATCGATCTGACCTGTGATTTCAAGAGTTGAGAGTTGCTCAGAGTTTATCTTAAAGGTGTGAATGGTTGTTTGTTTTTAATTTAAGTAGTGATACTTAGGCTTTGGGAACGTTTAGAACGGGGCAAATAAATTGATATTGAATTTTTAATTGTATGTATTATTTATGTTTTTATTTATTATTTTAAAGGTCTCAGGACATTCTTGAAAATTACACGGTAACTCAAAAAAATAAAAATAAAATAATAATAATAAAAAACTTTAGGACTGGATATTTTTTTTCCGTTTTTCCGAGTTTGTCTGCGTGATTTATAGGACGTATGCTATTAATTATTTACTTCGAGTACATATACATTTTTCATAAATAAGTAATTTGCTGTTAACAGTACTTGTTATTTGAAAAATATCTGTTTTAATTAATTAATAAATAAGCATCTAAAAAAATAATACGCTTTTCTTACTCTTAATATTTTAATAGAGTTACTGGTGTTCGCATATAAATAGTAAAACGGTAATTTAACATATAATATAAGCTAAAACTTTTGTTTATTTGCCAGGTCTTAACAACTCATCTTCTTTGTCTATTATCAGGAACTTATCTTTTCCTTATTATTCCCGTAGGGAAGACTTTTTCAGGAGTTGTATTAGTTCGTCCTATTGTTTGCTTTTGTCTGATAGTTTGGGAGTACTGTCAAAAATATCTAATCATTTATTACATGTGGTCAACGTCTTTAGAAACTATTTTAATGCCCATTCTGTAAATAAAAAACAAAATGTAAAAAGTTGATTTGATAGCCAGACAAACAGACGTCGTTATTGGACAATTGGTCTGTCTTTGATTAAGTTAATAATAATAATAATAATAATAATAATGCATAAATAAATAAACAAACATCCTCGTTAATGCATGGATCACGGGCAATCCCTCGGTATGTTTATTCGATGTTGGATCTACTCGTTTGAAGATCTCATAAATCAGCAAACACACACTGACTGCAGTAAATATGCGCTGATTCAATTAAAGCCATTGGGAAGTGTGAATGCGTTTCACACCATCTCTTCTTCACACTTATGTTGTAATTTAGTTTGAGTTGATGTTTCCTAAACAGTGCCAACAATACATTTAATGAAGAGATGCAGTTTTTTTTAAGTTAAATAGTAAACAAACCAATTGTGTTAGCAGTTATATTTCATATTCATAGTAATATACTATGTTATAATATATTATATATATGTATTGGTAATAAATATTGTAATAAATGTTGATTATATTTATAGTTTATAATTATTTTCTGTAAAGTTTTCAAGTTAAAGTGAGCCATATATTGTATTTTTTTGTCTATAAAATTATAATACTTTGTTTTTTTTGTGTATAACTTATTTTCATCCGAGTTAAATTAGTGAGATAATAAAATACGTTAATTTATACATTAATGAGCCATTGCATGTCTTTCCCAGGTCTGCATTTTTGTGCATTTTAATTCTATATAGCAGCTATAACATACCATAATGCATTTTTATACACAAATTAAGACCTTAAATGCTACATTAAAGTAATTAATATGTTATTCATTCTTAAACAAATATAATAATACAATAGCCTAATCAGAAAGCACTCACTTTGATGCATTCAGTGGACTCTGGATGGCCGATAGTGGGCGCTGTTGTCCGTTAAATGACTCCTCGCATTCAGGAAGCGGCTTCGACCTCAACATAAATAAAAGTCTTTATTTTAAGATGATTGGCCAAACGAGCTTTGCTAGACAATAAAGTAAGTATATAAATAAAAAGCTATGTGTCATCATTACGTTATAAAATATAAATAATAGTTTTCACAGGTAATACTAATTATTTGGATGCACGTAGCAGCTTTTTGCATCTAATTCTAGTGCCTGCACTTTATCAGGACGGGTTGCTGCTTTTCGTAGTAGTTAATGCAACAGATGCGATTTCCCAAATATCGACCACGCTTTTTTTTAAATGCAGAAATTGCACTAATCCCTAAGCATTTAGATCTGGATATACAGTATTATCTCATTGCTCGACCAGTCGCCGGGCGACCACTTGATTGACAGGTTTCTCTTCATCGCTACCTGTCCAATGAGACGCTAGGTGGGAGGAGTCAGCAAAAAAAAAAAAAAAAAAAACTCGCCTTGACAAATATACCGTCTCGTAGACGCTCATTGCTACTTGCAGTACAGACTCGCGTAGAGCACGGAGCAGCTTTGCGATTCACGCGCGCAGCATTTCAATCCGGACCTGAAGGGTTCGAGCCGCAGCTGTTCTCTGCTACTGTGCGGGTTCCACGGCGACCCATGAGAACTTTCATTTGACTTCATCTTTTCATTTTTATTTTTTATTTTCAACCATTTGTCATTCTTGTTTTTTTTTTTCTTCCTTCATCCAATTATTGAATTCGTGCTCATCTTTTCCAAACTGCCTCATCCTGTGGTGGAACTCTGGTCATTTTCCTTAATTGTCTGAACGGAATAGCTACCTCGAGACGAGCATTTGCTTCACGCATTTGGAATTGGTACCTGCTTGGCTTGTTATTCACACCGGGGGGATTAACTTCCATGTCTCCACGGACATCCACAACGGCGGCGACGACACGGGTCGCCTTCCTCTGAGGGGAATGTACGTTATTCTCACGGCTGGTTGATCGGAGAGTGCTCCACTCTGTCTTATATTTTAGCGAATGAGAAACTGCCTGCTGTCCGCTGCTATCTCACCTCGAGCGGGACTATTAGAGGAGTAGCTCTTCTCATTAGGATGGCTCACTGTTAACCGTGTTCATATTAAACAGTGTTTTCCCTTCTCTCCTGGAACGGGGATATTTAGTTTGGATTGTCATAATCAGCTCTCTCTCTTTTTTAGTTTATTTTCTTTAATTTTTTTCAAATTTGAAATTCCCTCGAAACGGAATTTGACCGTAACGGTCATAACGGACCATGGGCGACTCTCTGTGGAGGTATTACTTTGGAGTTTTATTCCTCGCGTGCAAGGTGAACCTGTCCCGCGCGCTCATCCTCGACTCCATATACTGGAACACGACGAATACCAAGTAAGTGCTCGAGCCCATTCACATATAACCGTACCTCAGCGTCTCTCCCGCTCCCTCAGACACTCAAAGCCTGAAAGTGATTCATGTAGGTAGATATTTTACAGTTAAGCGGGATAAATGTGTTTGTAAATCGCTAACGCGTACATCTGCCTTACTGTATGAAAACGAACATGAGGTGATGTGGTGCTTCGAGCAGTATTAGAAAATGACGCGTTGTCTCCATTCACAGGGGTTTTAGATATTTAAAAAAAAAAAAAAAAAATAGTCGCATTTCCCAGTAATTAATAATCCACTGTGTTCTCTTGTAAATTAGGGGGGAATTCTTAGAAGTGAATTGTTTTGAACGGCCCCTCAGGACCTCGATAACTCTGAGGGGATTTTTACGCACAACGGTTTGAAGTATTCCACAACACTTATTATTATTATTATTATTATTAATATTAATAATATTATTATTATTTGTATACATATTTAACACTTTTAATTAAACTACATTTGAGAAATTGGCTTTTTGTGTTTATAAAGACACAAATGTTGGTAAGCAGCCTGAAAATCTCTATTAAATCGCTATTCATGTTTAATTGAAAGGCTTAGGCCCTAAATCCAATACCTCAGGAAACATTTGGGTAATTCTCACTATCATCATCCTATTATAGAAAATTAAATCTCAATACAGTAATTTTAGCACCCCCCCCCCCCCCCCCCCCCCCCCCGTCTAGTCGTGATGTACCTGTATTTTAGACATTGTTATTAATAAGCCTGTTATCAAAAGGGGGATATAAGGAATAACCATATTAATAACTAAACAAAAGACCTGTTTGATGCATCACTTGAACATTTCTGAAACAAAACACATAACAGTAGTCACCTTCAAACGGAGACTTTTTGTTTCTTGATATGGGGTGTTTATTTATTTATTTATTTATTTTGGGTCATTTGAAGATGAGCGCACACACATGTAGACAGGGGCGTTGAATAATGCATTAGAAAACATCGAAACGTCCAATAAATGCTCAAAATCAAAAGGGGCCTGTGCCCAGAGCTGCAGTGTTGAGCGCCTCGTGCAGATTTCTGTGTGCGGAACTCCAGCTCGTTTCATAATTCGGCTTCATCTCTCTCTCTTACCTCCTGTATGGGGCCGGGTGTGCAGAATACACCGCATAACAGGTGTCCCGTGTTGATAATCACGGTCTCGATTACTCAGGTAATGCTGTCTTAGCTATAGCCCTGAGTACGTTGTTTAAAAAGTGTGTGATGTCTCCTAAAGGCGCTCTGCTCGCGACAGGATGCGCTGGGATTGAATCTGTGTTGGAGGAATTCTCGGCCTACGTCACAGCGCGCTTTACGCGTAATACTCACGTGCGAAAAAGCGCAACGCGTAATAACTTTAAACAATAATATATATATTAAAAAAATGTCGCCTACATTATTCTGGGTCTAAATGAACTGAGGGAGCTGATGCTTTAAATACTGTAGTTTGGACGCACGAGGAAAGACATTTGCAACTGTTCATCGTTGCGTTTGTAAAATGTTGCCGTGAAAGGACAAAAATAAAGAATATGGCGCGTTGCATTGAGAAACCCAATGTTTTTGTTTGTTTTTTGTTTCTTTGTTTGTTTGCTGAATGTGCCCATGAACCTTGGCGTACTCCACTTAACTTACTTTTACATTATTCATATCAGGCCTTGTTTTATACCCAATCCATTACCCAAAATTGCAATTATTAATATTATTAAAACATATTTGAATATGCGCATTTAACAGACATTGATTGGATCGGTGAATCTTAATATATCACCAGCTATATATATATATATATATATATATATATATATATAAAACTATTTCAATCATTGTTTCTAATAATCCAAGAGATATCGTTGAGTATTTTAGATGTCCAATAGTTCATAGTAGATTTAAGTAAGCCGTGTCGGCTGCACTTTACATTAATGCAATGTAATTATATGTAAGTACTGTGTAGTAGCTACTAAACCTCTACATGTACTTAATATGTAATTATTTTGTAGAACAGTTTGTAATTGTAGCTTGTTTTGTAATTTATCATATTAATATGTCAGGTGTGGACACTGAAATGTCCAGTGTTGCCACCCAGTCTATATAAAGTGACATCTTCATTGATAGAGACCCAGAGCGCCCATAGAGTGACCGCTAACTGTGTGCCGCTGTAGGGGGCCGGGACCCGGGGCCTCCGCACATTTCCAAGGGACGAAAAATATTAAAATAAGTTAAATAATTCAGCCGAGTTAACATGCAAATAAATAAATACTTTATGACGTATGCCTACAAATTATAAACAGACTAGAAACTTCTAGAATAAAAAAATGAGCCATGATTAATTATTTTAATCGGACACATCTAGTCTGGGCGAGGGGGGCCTTCAAATATTGTGGGGGGGGGGTTGAGAGCCACTGCTATAGGCCTCGTTCTCCCGGGCCAGTCAGCGTTCCATGGAATTACCCACTGTGCACATTCCTGGTGTTTAGTTAGGGTGACGGGTTCAAATGTATGATTCTTGCTATCGCAGGACCTAGAGTGATGGCACTGATAGCATGGGTATGGCTGGCAGCTGTATTTAATTCTAATTTAAAGTTGTTTTCCAGCTTTATCCAGTGTTATTATAGTTTTGGATTTTAAATAATTTTTTATTTCTCTTTTTGTCATTCAATTTGTCATTACAGTTTAGCTTAGTTTACACAGTTTGTCTGTTCATTTTAGTTCAGTTTTCATTTTCTCAGTGTTTTTTTAGTTTCAGTTTAGTTTTTATTTTACTTTTAGTATTTTTTTTTTATGGCTGCCAAAGATAAGCGTTTACTGGTGTAATTTAAAAAGTCATAACATAATTACGTTTCTCGAGGCAGTCTTGTGTTACGGCTATCTAGTGGTATTTTTATGTTTAATGTGGATTATAAATGTTGCAAATTTTATAATAGATGGTGAATATGGGCAAAGTGACAAAAGACATTTAAGCTTGAACCACATTGTATCCGTATGTATTTAATTACATTATTACAAATCATTACTAAACTAATCTTTGGGGAGTAAACAATTAAAGGGATAGTTCTCAAATATTTTTTTCACCCTCATGCCATCCCAGATGTGTGACTTTCTTTCTTCTGCTGAACACAAATTAAGATTTTTAGAAGAATATCTCAGCTCTGTAGGTCAATGGGGCCAAAACTTTGAAGCTCCAAAAAGCACATAAATGCAGCATACAAGCTATGCATATGACTCCAGTGGTTAAATCCATATCTTTAGAAGCAATATGATAGGTGTGAGAAACAGGACAATATTTAAGTCCCTTTTTACTGTAAATCTTGACATCAGCAATCTCCTTGATAATCATGATTTCAAGCTCAATTATATTTCCCAGTGCCATCTAGCACTCTGCGAAACTGTACTAGGATGTATAATTGAGCTTGAAATCACGATCGTTCCTGTAGACTACAATTGCAAAAAGGAGTTACATTTTGGTCTGTTCTTACCCAAAACAGATTAGATTACTTCAGCTGACATGGATTAAACCACTGGAGGCTTATGGATGATGCTATGCTGCTTTTATGTGCTTTTTAGAGCTTCAAGGTTTAGATCCCATTCGTATTGACCTAAAGAGCCGAAATGCTCTACTAAAAATCTTCGTTTGTGTTCAGCTGAAGAGAGAAAGTCACGTACACATCTGGGATGAAAGTGAGAAAATGATAAGACATTTTTGGGTCAACTATCCCTTTATCTTTTTGAGGTTTAAAATTGATTTTACTTTGGGATGTGTGGCAGAGCTCATTTCATGTCCACTGGTGGGAAAAGCAATGGTGAAGAAAATGACAGAAATTTGAGGTAAATCTATTTAAGCTTATATACAAGTTAAAGTTAACTTAATGTTAGAAGAAATTAACTTCAAATATATATATATATATATATATATATATATATATATTTGATTTTGTCCCACTTTAACAGGAGGTCCTGCTGCGTAAACATATCTGGGATTTGGTCAAAAGAGGATCTTGAAAGGTTCTACTTCCCATTATTGAATATTTCTTAATTTTTGCTTTTGACTAAGGTAGAAGACATCCTAAGCTTTCTCCAGTGTTCGGTTATGTGTCGTTTGGATCCTAATTCAAAGTGTCGAGAAAATAAAAATTTCCAAAATTGCCCCACTTTGCCCATATTTACCATATTATGTCAAAAACTAAAAAAAATTTTTTTTTAATAATGAATAAAATCATTTTTATTTTATTTTAGTTAGTTTTAGAGTTATAAAAAATATATTTAAATGTAGTTTAATTTTTTATTTCAATTGATTTGAGTTAGTTTTAATTTTCTTTAACTACAATAACACCGCCTTTATCTCGACAAGACAATCAGGCAAACTCTGAGATAAGATGTGGCAGAAATCATGTCTCATTCAAATGTTTTATTTTCTTTCTTTCTTTCTTTGCTGAACCTTTATGAGCATTTAGGCATATTCAGTATGCCTTCTATCTACTGTATCAGTTCATGGCTATTTTTACTATTGGAGGAGTGCGTTTAAAATCGATTCTCTGCTCCCTATGGCCTGCTCTGCATGATACGACACACTCCCATAAAACTGAATCACTGTTTGTGTGATGCTCAAATACCACACGCCTGTATTATCTTCTCCTCCCATTGCAAACATGTGTGTCAATTTATTGCACACCACTGTTTACCCCTCAACTACATAACTTCTGATATATCAGGCAGGCACAAACTCCTTTCCCCTTTCACTCTCCCTCTCTGCTATCCATTTAGTCAAAGAAACAAAAGCAGTCTGCTCCACACATTTTCAGTCAAAGGAGATTCCCCCTCTCTTCATTAAGAGATTACATCACTTAGCAGGGCTCTGACGGGAGCACATCCATAGCTTCATACACATGCATGTACAGCGTGAGACTAGAGAGCGTGTGGGCCATGAATAATAACTACCCCACCCCCCATCTGCGTTTAGAGGCGAAGAAACGCGTGCTTCTAATAGACTGTCTCTGAAAGGCTGTCATGATGTAGATGCTTCTCATGGTGGGATCGTTTCTCAGCTGTGGGAGAGGAAAGGGACTGAGGGAAACGATGAGGTCCAGCTGTACAGATGGAGTGTGCAGAACAGTAGTTGCGTTTGTGTTGCTCTGAAAGCGGTCTGGTATACATAGTTCAGGATTACAGAATGAACGAATGCGGGCGGGAAAGAAACACACGGCAGGGTGAAAACGGTCGAGCATATAAAGGGATAAGGTGCCTGTATGGTCACTTTGCCCTCTCACCCGGCACAGGTCTCAGTTGCATGATGGGTGATTAAACCGTGAGATGTCTGTTGCCTTCTTTTGTCCTCTGCATTATAGCCATGCCTATCTGTGCCCAATGGACCTCCATATTGGTCAGATGATTGAAAGTCAAACGGCTTATGTTCCCTCCTCCCCAATGCGTCCATCCTTTGTGTTGTTTCAGAATTTTGGGTTAGAGCACTGTGGTCCTATTGGGGAAGGATTAGGCTATTGATGTCACCGTGTTACGCTCGACCCACAGGACTAAAGGCTGAGATTAATGGAGAGAGAGAGAGAGAGGGGAGCAGCCAGATGATAGCTGATTGACAATATATATATGGAGGCACCAGGGAGAGGGAGCAAGATATCTGAAAACAAGAAGAGCTGTTCCATGACTCGGTGATTATGGAGAAACGTCCGCAAATAGCACAGTCATGTCTTCGTCGATGTTGTGCACATGTTCTGACCGTTCTCTCTTGCACACACACACACACACACACACACACACACACACACACACACTCTCTCAGACTTAATGGCTTCTCTGTGTGCAGCTGCAGTCTTGTTAACAGAATGAGCACTTGTGCAAACCCTCATTCTGTCATCCTTTACGTTTTCACATTCACATGTCCCCGAATATTTACGACCACTGGGAGAGTCGACCGACGCTGAAGTTGGGGGGTTAAAGTGTGTCTTTTATATGAGAATTAAAGCCATTTACAAACATGAGTGTGACCTCTGGCTTTATTTATTCAACCACCCCCCACTTTTACACCCGCTCCCCTCCAAAACTGAAACTACCAAGGACTGTGTAACAGTGACTCCTGTAAAATACTGACAGCGTAATCACTGCTTTAATAGCAGAATGTGTGTGTTTGTATGTATGGGTTGTGGGGTGACCTTGAATACCCTGTGGTTTAGTTTAATGACTGTCTGTGGGGATGTTAGTGAGCTAAAAGATATGTATAGTAACTGGCAGGCTGCATTTGCCCTCTGCATATTAACAATCATGTATGACCTGCATTAAATGCAATAACATTTTCAATGCATCTGCCATTTTTTTTAATGGCTGATGCCGATATAAGAAGGACTGCTCAGAGATAACGATATACATGTTACAATGTTACTAAATGGAATTAGAATGTCTGAAATAAAGATGCAATTAATGTGCAGTATGTTACACGGCCGGTCAAAACGTTTGACTCAATTTACTGAAATGTTTCTCATGATCTTACAAATCTTTTGATCTGAAGCTGTATGCTTAAATGTTTGAAATTAGATTTGTAGACAGAAATATATAATTGTGCCACCATATTAATTTATTTCATTATAAAACAAAGTTTTTGGAATTGATGACATGGACCAAATAATAAGGAAAAGCAGCCAATAAGTGCCCAGCATAGATGGGAAGTCCTTCAATACGGTTTAAAAGCATCTCGGGGTGATTCCTCAAGAAGCTGCTTGAGAAAATGTCACGAGTACATTTCTGCAAAGGGGGGACTACTTTGAAGATGCTAAAATATAACACAGTTTTGATTTATTTGGGATTTTGTTTAGTCACAACATAATTCCCTTCGATCCATTTATGTTATTCCATAGTTTTGATGACTTTACTATTATTCTAAAATGTGAAAAAAAACAAACAATTATAATAAAGAATGAGTCTGTTTCAAAAGTCTTGACCGGTAGTGCATATATGATCTACATACTGTACGTTTAAATGCAAGAGCAGATTGCGAATGTTTAGCATTTAGCAGGAAAATGGCATTGCTAAGTCAGCCATTGGTTTGTGGATTTGTAGGAATGTTTAAAACCTTTAAGGTGTGAACATGTTTGACTCAGACAATGCAGCAGTCTCACCCGTTCTTTTCAACGAACCCTAAACAAATATTCAAACTCGCCACACACACACACACACACACACACACACACATGAACACACTGTTTGTCTGTTCTTGGCTTTTCAAATAAGCCTGCGTAAAGATAAGACATGAATGAGATAACAATCCAGTGTTCAGAGTTTTGATGCCGTGAACGGCTCGAGAGGATTTGTGTGGCTAGATCTGTCGCACAGATAGTCCCTACAGATACCCTGCTGCACATCTAATGCACACACACACACACACTCCAGAGCAGTTTTCCCAGCTACTCTTGTTTTAGTCCCTTGAGGGGAATGACTGGGAGCGTCGCCTGATGCCGTCCACAGAGGCACATTGCAGGTGTGTTCAGTTGCAGCGCTTTTCCTCCGTATTTCCCATGACATCATTTTCTTATTGCGGCGCTGTTGTTTGAGCGCTTGGCATCAGAGACACTGACATTTGCCTTCATTCTTAAAGTCAGCCGTGAGTCAACACCTTTGTCTCGTTCTAGTTGCGCCGCTTTGTTTTCATTTTCTCATAAAGGATCTCGAAAACGCTCTGAATGCCCATTTAGGCCGAAAGCAGTTGAAGACCACGTCAGTTACTCACCCACATTTTCATTAACCAGCACAACTTGTTCAGAACCTGCTTTATTTTTCATAATCACTGCTAAATAATTGATTTGTCTCTTTTAATTATTGATCACTCCATGCTGTACCATCCAGCATATTTCTGATCCATAGAGTGGCGCAGATATGATTTAATAGCTGTGAAGTGTCTAACTCTTTCTTTCTGTCTCTCTTTCAAAGGTTCATGCCAGGACAGGGTCTGGTGCTGTACCCACAGATCGGGGATAAGATGGACATAGTTTGCCCTCGTGTAGAGGGTGGCTCAATGGATGGAGTGGAGTATTATAAACTCTATATGGTTCCCCGGGAACAGCTGGAGTCCTGTACGGTCACAAAGGCAGACACGCCTTTACTCAACTGCGTGAAACCGGACCAGGACGTCAAATTCACCCTCAAATTCCAGGAGTTCAGCCCAAACCTCTGGGGCTTGGAGTTCTTCAGGGGAAAAGACTACTACATTATCTGTGAGTATGAAAGGGGATGGGTGATTCTCACTGGAAAATGTCCTCGTCCTACATTACTCCAAAATCAAAAGAAACATTTGCATTATAGCAAATTAAGCCTAATTCTAGGGCCATTTACCCCAATGTTCATTACTGCAATGCAAAAAGGATGGTCATCACGAAATACTCTTTACTGCAACGTGAAAACAATTATATATTATTTACGTTTTAAAGTATTTATACATTGTAGTAGTACTAACTTAATTTTTTGTAATTTTAAGTATAAAAAATATCATTGTAAAACTGCATATTTTGTACTTTAATACAGTAAAAAATAATGAAGTGACCGTAAACCATCCGGACGTGTTATGCTATAGAGAATTGGGTAGCAAAATGTGCCTGAAGTGTCCTGAAAATAAATGCAATGCAAAAAATCTTTCTAAATGTAGGCTTCCTTTTCGTAATACGAATTGTCATTTAATTTGGGGCTAAATATGAGCAGGACCGTGCAAGCCACAGTTCAAGACCGCTAGATCACTTTGCTGCACTGTTCTGGCCAATAATGTTAGCTTCTGTTTGTTTAGGGTCAGATTTATGTGATTTCGAGTGTTTTGTGAGCTAGTTGCTGTGTTCATGCATGTAAATAATTGCATATTTATATCATAGTTTGTTTATGTTGACTGAAATGGTAGTTTCAGAATTACTGAGACTGAAAGTTTCTGTGAAGTGCGAGGGGCGTTTTACAATGAACGCATAAAACACAGCAAGCACAAATAACGTCTCATGTTCACATTTGCAGTGTATCGTTTTGCATGTGGGTTACGTTTTTGCATTTGCCAGCACAATATCTGCACACCTGGCCTCTACACACGGACACATACAAGCTTCAGGCTCAAAGCAAGCTGTATAAACAAAGTTGGGGAGTTTGGAGAGGAGCAAAGGGATCTGAGAAACACACACGCATATACAGAGGCTGCTTTGATGCACAACGTCAATCTCATTCCCCTTCACTAAGTTATGAGCTCTCTCTCTCTCTCTCTCTCTCTCTCTCTCTGTCTCTCTCTCTCTCTCTCTCAGTGAGAGTTCACTTCTAGCATGAGGAGAAAATTCAATTTTGCAGTTCTGGGAAATTCACTGTTTATTTTGTTCTCTCTCATTTTCTCTTAAGCGACTCTAATTTGTGGAGAGAAAAGTGAAATAGAGAGGAGGAGAAAGAGAGATTAGTTCATTTTACTGCATTGTAAATGTTAATTGCCCCGTTGTGCTGCTGGAATCGTGTGTGCGTGTAGAGTTGTGAAGTGCATAATTGTACAACTCCTGTGTGTGTTGGGGTAGTTTATTCAATAAGTCATTAATTAAAAAGTTTAATCCTAATAGCTCAATTTAATCACTCTGTCCTTATCAATTGGATCTGCTCAGAAAGCAATTAGAAGATTTCAGTCCCTTTCAAAACTGTACTGGTCAAACTTTCAAATGGCTTTCCTATTGTTCATCTGCCACGTCTGTGTTTGAAGATGAGTTTGATGTGATCTTGTCTGACAGATTGCACTCGAGCCGCAAGCAAGGAGAGAGAGAGATACATGATCTAAATATGGCGAGAGAGGGGAAATGTTTAATAAAACAGAAAGTACACAAGCCAAAGAACTATGTGATAATAAAATGGACAACGAGCAGTCTTTGTAAATCTTAAAGATTCACTCATTATGTCCACTCACATGAGTTGGTCATATCGGTGGAGTAGGAAAGCCATTTCTTTTTTCTTCTTCAGTGTGCTCCCTCCTGACGATAGCCACTGTGTTAAAATCACTGTCTTGCAGTACGGCCCGAGTTAATAAATGCCGATAGTCCAAGTCCACCATCGTATCATCCAGTGAATTATAAACAAAACATTGTTGGAGGACCTTCCACACAGGTAAGAGCAGAAAGAGAACACAATGCAAAGGAAGAATAGTGCTTAAAGGGCTGAAAGAGACAGAGAATCTGTCCATCTGCAGTTTTAATTAGTGTTTCATTCGTTTTATTAAGTGCTGAGCCCAGTTGCAAGAAACCCCTTAAGTTAAGAAAACACTTAATTATAATTGTAAGTGTATTGTCAGTGAAGCCTTTCTTTACTGACGGGGTCTTTGCAACCTGGCCCTGTTCTTTAAGACAATCTACTGTCCTAATCTTATAGAGCATGTTCACAAGGGTGTGTGTGTGAGTGTGTGTGTGTGTGTGTATGTGAGTGAGTGTGTCAGTATGTGAGTGAGTGTGTCAGTATGTGTGTGAGAGTGTGTGTGAGTGTATGAGTGTGTATGTGTGTGTGTGTGTGTGTGTGTGAGAGTGTGTATGAGTGTGTGTGTGTGTGTATGTGAGTGTGTCAGTGTGTGTGTATGTGAGTGAGTGAGTGTGTGTGAGTGTGTATGAGTGTGTGTGTGTGAGTGTGTATGTGTGAGTATGTGTGTGTGTGTGTGTGTGAGTATGTGTGTGTGTGTGTGTGTGTGTGTGTGTGTGTGAGAGTGTGTATGAGTGTGTGTGTGTGTGTGTGTGTCAGTGTGTTTGCTGCTATTGGCAGAAACTCAATGGCCTTTAGCAGCTTCAGTATGTATCGGCATGATATTGCAATACCAGCATGTCAGTAGGCACTACCAGTAATGAGCATTTATTGATGATTTATCTCTTTTATAAGTGTAAACATTATTTTTATTGTATTGTTATATATATATTGAATTCTATTTTAAAATTGTTTAACCTGGTCCCTTTCTTTTATTTTCCTTTCCCCTATATTTTATTAATTTCTTTTTTTACATCTGCATCTGTATCTATTCTATGCATTTTCTGCACCACACATAGAGGGAGAGGCAGAAGTTGTTTGCCTTTTTGAGGCTTTTCGAGGTGCTGTGCCATATCTTATTAGAGAAGATGTGCGATATGTTTGTGTGTGTATATACTGTTGTGTGTCAGCTCTCATTTTTGTCTTGGGCGCTGCTCACCCCTCAGTGACCCTGATGTCATGTTCATCAGGTCAAACACACTCATCACACTCATTCAGATTTAAATAGCATTACTACTGGTAAAAAAGCTTGACATTGCACAACACATAAGTCATTTTATATACACTTCTCTGAACACTATAGTCCTAATAAAGTGCCTGATGTAGTCTTCTGCCGTTTTAGCTCATCCGCCTCAGGGTTTGACATGTTGTGCATTCTGAGGTGCTATTCTGATCACTACAATTGTACAGAGGGGTTATCTGAGTTACCGTAGCCTTCCTGTCAGCTCGAACCAGTCTGGCCATTCTCCACTGACCTCTTGCATCAACAAGGTGTTTCCGTCTACAGAACTGCCGCTCACTGGATGTTTTTTGTTTTTGGCACCATTCTGAGTAAATTCTAGAGACTATTTGTTATTTTTTGTGAGTGTGTGTGTATGTGTGTGAGTGAGTGTGTGTGAGAGTGTGTGTGAGTGTGTGAGTATGTGAGTGAGTGTGTGTTTGTGTGAGTGTGTGTGTGTGTGTGTGTGTGAGTATGTGAGTGAGTGTGTGTTTGTGTGAGTGTGTGTGTGTGTGTGTGTATATGTGAGTGAGTGTGTGTGTATGTGTGAGTGTGTGTTTGTGTGAGTGAGTGAGTGTGTGTTTGTGTGAGTGAGTGAGTGTGTGTTTGTGTGAGTGAGTGAGTGTGTGTTTGTGTGAGTGAGTGTGTGTATATGTGTGTGAGTGTGTGTTTGTGTGAGTGTGTGTGTGTGTGTGTGTGAGTGAGTGTGTGTGTATGTGTGAGTGTGTGTTTGTGTGAGTGAGTGTGTGTGTGTGTGTGTGTGTGTGAGTCTGGTTTCTTTGATAACAAGAAAGCTTTGAAGAAGTGGTTCAAAAGTAATATTTTTCAAGTTTCAAACAGTTTTAAAAAGCATTCATAAAAACACACATCATATGTGACCGTGACTACTGTTGACCTGGAATGTTTAGCTCATCATGTGATTATTTTGTGTGTGTGTGTGTGTGTTTAGCCTAATTTACCGGACTTATGAAATGAACACTGAAAGGAACGCGAGCTTTAAAGGAGCTTTTGATGTAATGAGCTTGTCTTCTACTCGGCACTAAACAGCCACAGGTCAGAGAAAGGAGAGATCAAGACAAACAGAGATTCAGATTGAGTGATGTCGCTGCTGCTGTCCCTAAAACAGAAAAAGATTAAAAGTAGAAAAAGAAAAGCAGAGAGATGATAGACAGAGTAAAGGAAAGACACTGCCACATTCATGAACCCACATGGCACTGGACTACAAACTCACTCACATTCTTTCTGCCTCATGAAAGTGTCAGAATGGGAAAAAAGTGATGATGGGGGGATAGGCGCCTTATAGACTGCAACCCCCCACCCCCCCACCCTCTCTCCGTTTCTCTCTATATCTGCATCTCTCTCTCCCTCGCTGTGAATGCAGGCCACATTGTTCTGGAAGCTGACCAGAAGTTAAGCCCTTGGCAGCTCGTTAGCTCTGTGTTACTGACCCAATAGACCGCAAGCCTGCTGGGCGTGGACACACACACATGCACACACACTCTTATGGCATTGCTGCATTGTTCGGTTAAAAGGACACGTGGGACCAGTGGCCAGAAAACTAATGATAGTTTGTTTAGCCACACTGATGATGGCGTCTTAATTTAGTTCGTAGAGTTTGTAGACCGTTTGCGCTGATGCGTGTATTACTTTTTAGCGATTTTGTTTGAATGTAAGCCTATAAGGGAGCCCACTGACATTCATTTCAATAAAGCGCATCAATGCCTGCCCATTCTTTTAGCCGTCTTTAGTCCAGAAGTGTTTTCCCATTCATTTCTTCCATAGGGATTTCATAAAATCATTGATAAAAGTGTTCATAGCCATGAACCGTTGTAACCAGCTCTGAGCTGAATCATAGCACAAAAAACAATATTTGAAGCAAAAAAGTTTTTGGCAATCTGACAAAAAGTCAAAGGTAGGCCTACAAGACTGTGTACTTTAAGTCTTTTTAATGATGGAGCGACCTACATCTCTACAAAGCACTGCAGATGGCGTAATTAAAAACGATGTAAATATATAAAACTTTTGATTATTTTAAGTTGTTGATTATAAGTATAGAATTAATTGAAAAATATTAAGATGCATACTAATATATAAGTAGTTTAATTGTGTAGGAAAGCCGACTCAATTATGTCATTCTCAGTGCGTCATGGAAGTGGGCAGCAGAGACTATTTAGTCCCGAGACGGAGCATTTGTATTAAAATAAAAGGGAGAAATTGGAATGCCCAAAATGGTGGATGTAGAAAAGGAAATCCTGTGCATTTTTTATGCTCGTTACTGTCACCGTGTTTTCTCACAGTCTCTTTTTGAAATGGTTAGTTCCTGCAATGAACTCCGTTTTCCCCGCTATTTCTTTGATATAAACTTTTGTAATGTATCTCGGGAAATGTAATGCAAATTTTAAAATCAAAGGGAGTACATTTTTACTGTCGCCAATGGCGACCTTGACAGAAATTACACTCGCAAATAAATTTATTTGGTCGCAAATGCGACCTTTTTTAGTCGCAGTTTGGAGCCCTGCACAAGGATGATGATTTATCGACTTTATAGACATTACATTTTTATCGTCTGTTAATGCTGAACTTCTGTAAAGCTGCTTTGAAACGATGTGTGTTGTGAAAGGCGCTATACTTTTATGCTGCTTATATCCATAAACAATAACTAACTGGGAATGTTCCGAAAGATAAGGCATAAGGAGTGGACTGACTTGCCTTAAAAAAGGACCTTGGTCGGTGGTCACTGCTGGGATCATTTGCCACAATTCTCAGATAGATGGAGCTTTCCCATTGAGTGTAGTTCTTCACCACACGTTTTTATTTGAAATAATGCAGACTGACAATGACAACAAGGAAGACAGTTTTTTAATTGTATTTTTTCTTGCTCACATATTTCTTGATGGACATCTGCTGTGGCTAAAGAGTTGTGCACTCTTAAACGCACTCTAAACCCCACATTCATTAATAGCACTCAACCTGTGCCTTCTTTGTTAAATTATTAAAACCCTCTCCTGGTGCTGAATGCCTCTGCTTCAACTGCGAACAAAATCATCTGTTAATTATTCCTTTATTCCTTCTTATATCTTGGTGAAATGTTAAAGTGCGTCACTACACGTTTGGCGGGGGTTCTGGCCAACTTTCAACACCAAAACAAACACGATTTTTGGCCAATAAAGATTTCAAACTGTGGTCCATGTTGGACTTAAGTTTAAGAGCTATTTAAAGTTTGGTTTCATGATTTATGAAGGTGCTGCACAGAGATTTGTTAAGATTACCATTTTATAACGATTCATGAATATGCATTTGCTGCATTAATTATGCAATAGCATCATCTAGATTGATCAAAGGTGGTACATGAGATGTGCAGTCTCAGTTATGTATTTGCATACATAAAAGCAACACTTGCACATGTAGATAATATGATGCTCATTTCTTTTCCAGCTACATCTAATGGAACGATGGAGGGGCTGGAGAATCAGGAAGGAGGGGTGTGTAAATCCAAGTCGATGAAAATCGTCATGAAGGTTGGACAAAGTGAGTAAGATTTTCTGCTAGTGTTTGTATGTGGGTGTGTAATAGCTGTTTTACTGTGCACATACATGAGGTTGTAGAACAATACTATAAAGGTTCAAGAGCCATGCGGACCTTCAGCTGACTCTGCACTGTAATTTATGATGATTATAACCAGTGACATCCACAGTAATTACCATAGGCCACACCTACCGACATGACCTGGAGAATTTCTCGCTCTCTCACAAACACATGCTGAAGGTCACTGGATTAATCATGGCTGCCTGTTTTAATTAAGAACACACACAGACACATACATACGGGTGCTATCAGACACAAATGCACATACACACTTTTATTTCCTAGAGCAGCATGAAAGTAATAGCTCTCCACATGGAAATACACAAACTCATATCAGAGTGATGAATGTGTTTCTTATCTGTGTTTTGCAGACCCCTCCGATCCCATTTTCCCCAAAGACTACCCCACCAGATACCCCCCCAAACATCCCGAAATAGGAGCCAAGGACACCAAATCGAATGAAGTACTTGACAAGCATGGTACGTCACATATTTTATCACTTATCACACCTGTGATTCATGTAGACCTACATGTGTGATGTGAGAGGCGTGCGAGGGGAATGTCACCGATTCATCATCCTTTATACTTGTCTCTCTGTCTCTCTCTCTCTGGATTTTCATCCCTATTTTTTGCTTAGCAAATGACCCTCATCCTGTCATAATGGCCTACACTCATAAACATATACACACACACATATCTCTGATGCATTCTCATAAAATCCTTCTGACAAGCAGCCATTAATGTGACAGAGCAAGACGTACACGCTGGCTCTCTCTCTCCCTCTCTCTCTCTCTCACACTCACTGTCTTCCAACTAGAAGCATATGGCCATCAAAGTCATTTGAGGAGAGTGTCTTAGGAAAAATAATCCTCTTGTAAAAATTGCTCGGGTGTGAGTGTTAGCAGCTCATCCATTCCGCCCACCTTGCACCGCCCAGAACAACTCTGGAGTCAGAGAGTTCAGAGATGTTATCTGTTGAAAGCCGAATTTGGCTTTGCCTTAATATGCTTTTTTGAAAGCTCAGGATGCATTTCGGAAAACGTTCTTCATTAACAAATCTCTTGCTAGTTTTTGAAATGAACACGAAGCTCAGATGTGCAGAATGACCACCTCCAGCACAGTTATCAGCAGATAATCTCAAAATGGCCAAAAAGCAACCCAATAATCGGCCTGGGTGGGATCGGTCTATCAATAGTGTCACTTTGTCATATTCTAATGGATGTATTTTTATTTTGTTTTGTTTTTTGTTTTCTTCTCAGATGCATCTCATCACGGAGAAGAAAAAGGAGAAGGAAATAAATCCTCCGTCATCGGCTCAGAGGTTGCTCTGTTTGCCTGCATTGCATCTGCCAGCATCATTGTCATCATTATCATCATCATGCTGGTTTTCTTCCTGCTGAAGTATCGAAGACGCCATCGCAAACACTCACCTCAGCATGCCACCACGCTGTCACTCAGCACGCTGGCCACGCCCAAACGAGGTGGTGGCAGCGGCAACAACAACGGCTCAGAGCCTAGTGACATCATCATTCCGCTGCGGACTGCCGACAGTGTCTTCTGCCCACATTACGAGAAAGTGAGCGGTGATTACGGACACCCCGTTTACATCGTACAGGAAATGCCACCACAGAGCCCAGCGAATATCTATTATAAAGTGTGAACACAGACATGCTTTATTTGTGACGTTTTAACTGTAACCCCCACAAGCCCCTCAATGACCCCCCCTGTAGTGCAGGATTGACACCTGAGCTCACCCTCATCCCGCCCCCTCGTGGCTGTCTTATTTTTTGTTCTTGTTTATTTTACGGTATTCCTGATTATTTCTCTCAGTATAGATGTTGCTGATGGTGGAGTGAAGCGCCTGATTCGCTGCTCTTGCACCTGCAAACACAAAACAAGCAAAATTGAAGAAAACAGATATCCCGTTGGGGGATTGACGTGCACTATAATGGACGCTTAGGATAATATAATGTGTATATGAGGGAGTGTTTGTGAATCCGATGAGCAGGGGAGAGGGGGGTTGAGGGGGTGAAAAGAGATTTTATTTCTCTTTAATTTCACTACATCATTCTCCCTTAAAGACACAACACGCTGAGATATTGGGAGAGAAGGAGATGGAGAAGTGATGTAACAGTATGACAAAGCAAGAAGTACGTTGGGCATGGCTAATTGGCTGATCCATCACAAAAACAGGAAGTGAATGAATCACATTGGTCACTGCTGAAGGAAGTGGATGTATCGAGGAAGAAGGAAAGCTGTCGTCCATAATCATTGGACGTTCAGAGCTTACTATCGGACATTTGAATGGACAAAACCTGTTTTCATGCATTCACTCGTACTGTTTCATGTACATTAAAACACTCCTCATTTCCCACCTCTTTCGCTTCTGCAAAATGACTTTCACAATGTTTAC
Organism: Moxostoma hubbsi; assembly: GCA_032164185.1. Taxonomy (NCBI): domain Eukaryota; kingdom Metazoa; phylum Chordata; class Actinopteri; order Cypriniformes; family Catostomidae; genus Moxostoma; species Moxostoma hubbsi. Next base: position 1,895,316 of record JAVLUX010000047.1, on the reverse strand, counting down.
TTGAAGTCTTTTTGTATGGTCATACGTCTTGCATTTCTTTCTGTTATTCCCAGTGCAGTCCACTTGCAAATTTGTTTGGTAGAAGACTTAATAGGTATCGTCATAGAGATCGTTTTGTGCTGGTATAACGTGGTATGGGAGACTCAAACACATTTCATTTCGTGTATATTAGCTGCCAAGGGCTGGAAGAATGAGAGAGACAGTGCAGGAGAAAAGGAGAGGAAAGGAACAACAGGATGTTAGGTGAAATGATCAATATTTTGGTACAGTTGTTGCTGTCCTGTTACCTGCTGGGAAGGTGAAGGACCCACATGAACACTTTAGCAGCACTTTGAAAGTGATCACCATGCCCATGTGGATTACACACTCAAGTACAACACATTTACAGTGAAGAAACAGACAGAGACAGCAGGAAACATTCTAACATAAGGCTTATTGAGCTGTGGTGAGATCTGTCGTTTTTGAAGCAAAATGGCCACCATCCCCAGGCCCGTTTGCTTGAGATGCACATCACCGCGAAGCTTTCCTGTTCCTGAAATACAAGTATTTCTGCCATCACGCATTCAAACACACGCTCACTCACCAGTGGCCAGTGTGGGCCATTGATAGTTGATCTGGTGCTCTCCTTTGTGCTCAAAAACTCATTGATGTCAAAATGCATTGCTATTATTATAATTGTGATTTATTTACTTTTGAATTAAACGCAGAAGATTGAATTAGCATTGCTTAATGCATTTTTATAGAAGTAGATCAAAACGGACGGAAATAGTGCAAGTAGAATTTATTTATGTTACATAGCACCCAAACAGGTAGGCGTAATTTATGGTAAATCTGCATATTATGCAAGATAGATAGAGTCGTCCTTTTTTTGTTAACAAACCGATTTCTCCCATTTTGTTGTTTGCTATTTTTCCATCGACCCCTACACAAATAGCTGCCTTTCAACCACAAACACACTCTCAAACAAGCGCATGTGCTTTATTGCCAGGGAAGGGGCGGGATATGGAAGGAGCCATCTGAGAAAAATGCATGCTGGGTTTTAAAATAGCCGAAAGGAATGAGAGGGAAGGGCCAGAAATGGCCCAAAGGAAGGGCAAGAGTCCTGACTAAACCAACTTCTCCAGCCTGCCTGTCTCTCTTGATGAAGCTCAGATGTGCTCTGGGTTGAAATTAGGCCTCCTAATCTGGATGGAAAGCTGTAGTCGTGGGTTAGCAGGCATACCAGATGAGAATGAGTACAGGCTAAATGTAGTCAATTGCATGAAACACGATCTTTTAGGCTCATATTGTGGGAGGTTTCAGGAGAGAGAAAAAAACACGTTATGATTTGTGACTGATGGAGGTCACAAGTGGACTTTGTATCCCACAACTCCCAAAGGACTTCAGAACTCCTATATTCCCTCCAGTCCTCTCCTAGTGGTTATGTGTGTTGTTATTAGTGCAAACCTCTTCCTAAACATTGCCAGCCCATTCTCATTTATTTCCTACATTGACTTCAAATCGAAATCGCTTTTAAAACGTCCGCACGTTGAGGACATTTGACTGTGCGTTGCCATGGTCACACATTAACTGTTCATCCATTTGTTTTCACTTGTTCACGGAGGTTATTTAATCTCACCAAGAAGCCAAGCCTTGTGTGATCGGAGCTTTGTGTCTCTGTTAGAGGCCACAAAATCTGCAAATATGCAATTTTTATTTATTTTTATAACAATTGAGGAAACGAGATGATATACGTAACTATGGAAAGTGTTCTTAACCATTGAAATGAGTGAAACAATTAAAGAAAAAATACAGCATACGAGAATACAACAACCCCAGTGTGTTATTATTATTATTATTATTATTATTATTTTGTGCTGTAGGTTCAAGGTAAACTGTGAAAACATGCACACACACATAGAAGTCTGAGCAGTTGGTTGAAACTGTAGAAAACACACACACATACTAAAAAAACGACAAACATGTTGCTGTTTGGTTGCTGTCCCATGTGGGCTAAATATGACAATCTCCTTAGTTTCTTTGAATCTGAAGACACCGTCCCAGCGAGCAGGTTGCAAACTTTCCAGTAACACTGTAGGAGTGATAGGACTTAACCAGTACTGTAGCTAAAGACGTTGCACCAGTGTTGCCGGAAGGTTTGTGAAACTCCGAGGGAAATGTCTTCAGGCCACTGTAAAATGCCTTGCTTGTATGGTAACCCTGAGTTTACGAGACTCTAATTTTTGCACCGTACATCTGTATGTAAGAGGCTGTAAATACGTTATTGTTTGTATTGTATATGGATCCCTGGTCTTTATGATAGCCTTATTCTCACATTTCTAGCAAATAAAAAGAAAAGATACGGAAAAAAAAAAAAAAAAAAAACATGAATCACTTCAGTTTAAAGAGAGCATACTAATTTTTTTTGGTAAATAACTTGTGTAAATATTGACGACGAACCCAATAAATTGTTTTTTATAAACTCTTAAAGTAAGATGTTTTGTATAGAATTTGAATTTTTTGCTATGTATTTTAGCTAGCACTCGTCAGAACCCCCCCACTCAACCCTTTTGCACTGTTCCCATGGTGATCTGGTTTAAAAATGAAAAAGAGATTTGCCAAACTGACTGCTTGCTGCAAATTTGTGCCATACGTGTGTACCATTGATATTTATTTAATTAGTTCTTTGTTTTTTTGTTTCTACCCAGTTTGTACGCAAATTCAGTATTATCATTTGAGTTTTCCCATTTCTCCGTTTCCTGTTATATTTCTCTGTTGCTGTGTTTTCCCGGTGGCAGACACACCCACCCTTCTCTCGCAGTGAGGTCTGATCAGGACGTGCGGCATTATTACAGTCATAGAAATGAAATGGCACACATTCCACCAGTCTGTTACAAACTGAAAATGTTTTTCAATAAAATGTTTTTCCTGTGGAACTTTCAGTTCTCATTTATGTTTATTTAATGGTTTTGACACATTGTGTCGGTTAGAGTTTTCCCGTTTACAACTGACGACTTTATTTCTCATTAAATCTTTATTTCATGTTACTGGAATGTATTTCTCATCATCTCTTGGTAAATGAATGAACTTGATTTAACATTCAACAACGTGAATGAATGAAAAACACATTATGGTGTTATTCTTTTTATATATCATATATACTGTATATTAGGGCTGTTGATTTAACATGTTAATTCAGTGTGATTAATTTAATTAAAAATAACGTGTTAAACAAAATTACGCATTTAATGGCAATGCCCCCATATAAGGAAGATTCCTGAGAAATGCTTGTAGTACCGCCTGTTTACTCCAGGGGGCAGTAAGTGACACTTCAGCTGTATGAGCAACACACAGTTTATACAGTGAAGAAACACTTCAGCAGAACAACACAAACATGCGTCACATTCTTGCGTTCAAAACACTTGATGGAGCGCAAATCTGAACTAAGAGATCTCAAGATGTGTTTAAAGATTGAGTATTAAACTATATTTAAAGATCGAGTATTAAACTATATTTAAAGATCGAGTATTAAACTATATTTAAAGATCGAGTATTAAACTATATTTAAAGATCGAGTATTAAACTATATTTAACTTCACACAATGAACTAAACATTTAATGAGACGCTACACAAGCACGTCTGATGCAGGTGTTCATCCTTAAACAAGTCCTCATAATAAATCTCCAACTGATTGATTAATTCACTTGTTTAATGGATTGCTGTGAACTGTGTGCCAATGATTGACTTATGATCAATAATATGGTAGTAATCAATACATTGTATTATAAAGTCGCTTTTATATTGTCTTATTAATGATGAACACTTCTGCCACAGGAATGTAATGCATTTTAATTATCGGAATATTTTATATTAATATTTATAGATAACTATGTATAATTATATATTGATATAAATATGTATAATGTTCATATATTCAGTTATTGTTATATGTGGGGCTTTCTCAGCAAATAATTATATATGCGTTTTAATGCGATTAATCACGACGAATTAATTCGGGACATCATGTAATTAATTCGATTAAAAATTTTAACCGATTGACAGCCCTAATATATATTAAAGCTGTCAATTGATTCAAATTTGAGCGTCTCGGGTGCGTTGCGTCATAAACATTAAAGGTTTAGTTCACTGTGTGGAGTTAAATATAGTTTAATACTCGATCTTTAAATATAGTTTAATACTCGATCTTTAAATATAGTTTAATACTCAATCTTTAAATATAGTTTAATACTCAATCTTTAAATATAGTTTAATACTCGATCTTTAAATATAGTTTAATACTCAATCTTTAAATATAGTTTAATACTCGATCTTTAAATATAGTTTAATACTCGATCTTTAAATATAGTTTAATACTCAATCTTTAAATATAGTTTAATACTCAATCTTTAAATATAGTTTAATACTCAATCTTTAAATATAGTTTAATACTCGATCTTTAAATATAGTTTAATACTCGATCTTTAAACACATCTTGAGATCTCTTAGTTCAGATTTGCGCTCCATCAAGTGTTTTGAAGGCAAGAATGTGACGCATGTTTGTGTTGTTCTGCTGAAGTGTTTCTTCACTGTATAAACTGTGTGTTGCTCATACAGCTGAAGTTTCACTTACTGCCCCCTGGAGTAAACAGGTGGTACTACAAGCATTTCTCAGGAATCTTCATTATTACGGTATATAATTTTTTTTTTAACACATTATTTTTAATAAAATGAATCGCACTGAATTAACAGGTTAAATCGACAGCCCTAATATATATATATATCAAATTAGAGGTTTAGGAACTTAAGTTTATAGGGGCTCATAAATGAAATGTTGTAAAGTAATAATGTTTGGCATGTTATTCTGTAGTTTCAGTGGCAGCTGTATCAGCGCCTAGAGGTCTGTTTTTCATAACTTTTGTTTTCTACTTGATTAAAGCAATATTCCAGGTTCAATACAAGTTACGCTCAATCGACAGCATTTGTGGTGTAATAGTAATTACCACAAAATAAATGTTTAATTGTCCCACTTACACTCAAAATGAATGTGGGCCAATCCAAAAGTATAGCCACAAGACAGTGATGCATAATAATAAACAATATCCGTCGTTACGTGATACTAGTCTGATAAAGTCACTTACTAACCTTTTCTCGGTAAAGTAATAGTCAATTTTGCAACATTGTTGCCATGACGATGTAGTCAACAAATGACAGTAACAATGATGATTTAAACAACGTTACAGCTCAAATGATACACAAGATTTAATGTAAGTGCTGTTATGAAATTATACGTTTCGCATTATTGGCCCCATTCACGTCCATTGTGCTTCACTGAGAGATGAGTCGAAATGCATTTCTGTGGTACTAAACATCACGCCACAAATGCTTAACTTGTATTCAACATGGAATATTCCTTTAAGGCAAAGTTCACCTAAAGTGTGTACCATCTGTAAACTTTGGCATGTGAGGAGAAACAAAAAAGGAAGTGATGAATTATACAGAGAGGGTTTCTTCTCTTTCCTCAAGTTTATCTGAAGATCATCGCTCAGGCTGTACAAACATTCACTTCTTTGATGGCGTGCTGAGTTTGACGTTCTGTACACTTTCTTGTTTCTGCATGTTGTGAAGGAGTGGAGGATCTATATGGTGGTCTCTCCACAGCACTTCCTCCCAGCACTCAGGAGAGAAGCTTCACTCCTCTTCTCTTCCCCTCCACATTCTTATTTCATAGAAAAAGAATGAAAGAGGTTTCTATAAAACTGCCAAAGATTTCGTGAAGAATAGTCAGGAAGCTTATGAGTTTCAGGGAGGTTGTGACTTATATTAATCCTTAAAATCAATGACTAGCAGAAACGTCTGGGAATATAAACGGTATTTTTCTGATGTGTCACTTAAACAAAACAAAACATGGTTTCACCAGCTCTTGACCGTGGGTGAAACACGGATTAAAAGTTCCACTTGTTTGTACCAACCAGTTAAACCACCACCAGTCATTTTGCATACTTCAAGCATACGTGTGAATATGAAAAAACAAAAACACAAGTCATTATGAATCTGTTGTCTGGGAGAGAGCTTGGAGTCACTCGAGTGCTCCTCGAAAGTAATCTGTGCCGATTCCTGCCATTGGCTCGCTTTTGGAAAAGACACATGGCGCTGTTGAACTCTTTGTTCGTGGAAGTCTCTAGTGGGGGAGAATAATAGAGCGAGCATCAAACTAAATATAAGATAATAACGTTATTGTTTCAAACCTCCATATGTTGATTCTTTCTTGGTAGGATTATCACTACACGCTCTGCTCTCTGGGATTTGGTGTTCAGGGAGTGTCGAGCTCTCTTATCACTATGTGCTGATAGTTCAGAGCTTAACTGAAAACACAGGATGGATGTGGGCTGGGAAACAATGCTCGTATTGTGTCAGAGAAGCCCAGAGGTACAGCACAGTAACAGCATCAGTAAAGCCAAAACACTGCTGTACTACAGTAAGAATACTTTGAATGATTCTTCACTCATTCAACGAATTCGCCACCAATGTGTCCTTAGGAGCAATTTATACCTGATTGAACCCTTAAAATGTGTTGTGTTGTTGTAACCGAATATATTTTATTTGATTCAGTAATGTTAAATACCATTTTTAACTTACACTCTCTGAGCACTTTATTAGGAACACCTGTGCACCTACTTAATCCTACTTATTAGAACCGCATTGGAACTATATTAGGACAACATTGGAACTATATTAGGACAGCATTGGAACTATATTAGGACCGCATTGGAACTATATTAGGACAACATTGGAACTATATTAGGACAGCATTGGAACTATATTAGGACCGCATTGGAACTATATTAGGATTGCATTGGAACTATATTAGGACAACATTGGAACTATATTAGGATTGCATTGGAACTATATTAGGACCGCATTGGAACTATATTAGGACTGCATTGGAACTATATTAGGACAACATTGGAACTATATTAGGATTGCATTGGAACTATATTAGGACCGCATTGGAACTATATTAGGATTGCATTGGAACTATATTAGGACAACATTGAAACTATATTAGGACCACATTGGAACTATATTAGGACCACATTGGAACTATATTAGGACTGCATTGGAACTATTTTAGGACCGCATTAAAACTATATTAGGACCGCATTAGAACTATATTAGGACAACATTGGAACTATATTAGGACCACATTGGAACTATATTAGGACCGCATTGGAACTATATTAGGATTGCATTGGAAGTATATTAGGACCGCATTAGAACTATATTAGGACAACATTGAAACTATATTAGGACAACATTGGAACTATATTAGGACAACATTGGAACTATATTAGGACCACATTGGAACTATATTAGGACCGCATTGGAACTATATTAGGATTGCATTGGAAGTATATTAGGACCGCATTAGAACTATATTAGGACAACATTGAAACTATATTAGGACAACATTGGAACTATATTAGGACAACATTGGAACTATATTAGGACCACATTGGAACTATATTAGGACAACATTGGAACTATATTAGGACCACATTGGAACTATATTAGGACCGCATTATAACTATATTAGGACCGCATTGGAACTATGAGTGTAACTATGATATTTATGGTTTAAGCCCTGATGTGTTACATGAAAGAAAGTTAAACTTCTGCGTTCTGAACATATGAAGTATGTGTAATTGTTTGTCATACGTTTTCAAAGGAATGAAGTCGTGTGAATTGGTACTATTGTGATGAATTCTCATGAGACTATGTTTGCCAAAAAGTTGCAGTTGTCACATTAGGAGCTCTTTCTACCTGATTTAACCCTTGTTATTTTAACCTAATGTTTTCTTGATTCAATGACATTAAATCATATTTTTTATTTATATAAAAGCAGTTACTTTAGATGTTATCCCGTGAAGTACATCTTTAGGTTAACATGTTTCTCACTGTAATAGAAAGCCCTTTCATATGATTCACGACCAATTTCCACATATTTCCACTAATTTCCTAGTACCACTTGACAAGAGTATCATAAGAGCATCAGTAATGCATTGTTTTTGAAAACAGAAACTAAACAAAAGCAGTGAGAGAGGGTGACATGTAAGAACTGATGTATCACTCTGTGATGAACACGGTTTCAGGTCTGCAATATTGCCGTCTCAGCACTGGTTTCTCAGCTCCACACCTCAGCTTTTCAGAGAGCATGCATCGCTCTATTTGTAGAAATTGGTTGCGTTTCACCCCCGTCTGAATCTCCAGCCTGTTTAACCGCTATTGTGCACCTAGAAACAACACACACACACACACACACACACACACACACACACACACACACACACACACTCACACACACACCCTCCTCTGTATAAGACAAATGTTGAGTGTGTTTAAGCAAATGGCTTGTCACCAAGAGGTGTGCTGGGTGTGTTTGGGTGTGTGTGGATCAGTATTAGCTTTGAGCAAGTGCAGTTTCAAGTTGGGCAATGTGAAAATTATTATCTATCACTGAAATATGCTGATACAGGAATGTTTGTAAATGTGACTAAATCATTTCAAAACTTCAATTAATCCCATAGGATCTGAGGTAAGCCCACTCAGAAGTCCTCAAATGTGTAATTTTGCGCAATGAAACTATTAGTATGTTTATGCACTTACAAAATCAATTTCAGTCAGACTAAAATAATAATGTATTTTTAAACGCTTTAGTCAGACTGAAATTGTACCCGTCTGATTTGGCAAAGTTGAACTGACAGATCTAGACAATGCATATATACACATTATCAGACCATTATTGTACCTGTGTTGTGTTGTGAGCATGCTCTGAAAGAGGTGATGTGTGACGTGCTTTTATCCCAGCGTATTTGATGTACTTCCTTGAAATATTAAATACCACATTGCACCGCACAACTAGTGACACCAAACAAAATTCCAAGTTTCAAAACACTTTCTCCATCTTCCATTGTTTGGCTAAACACCAAGCACCATACTCTTGCCGTTGCTGGAGCCAATGACCACGTTTACATGCTCTTAAGAAAATGGTTTATTCCAGTGATTTTGCGGTCAATGTAAGCGCAGTGTAGTTCTAGTGGGACGACTAGCAGCTGTACATCATCGCACTATTAGCGGGGTAACTCCCAGCCAATCACACGTAAGCCATCGCTAGTCTGCTCACAATCTATCACATTGCTGTTTCAGTGTGCTAACACTGCAACCTCCTCCACCCCACCACCACCTGTTTAGTCCCGTCCTGCACGGGGGTTGGCTCCTCGCCCCTGCCTCCTATCTCCGGCAGGATATGACGGTTCCGAGTACAACTTCTTCGGACCACCAGACGGGGCTTACGCCAAAGAGAGACATTACATTTCTGTTTTATATTCATCAAATAAATGTCTTAAATCTCACTCATGTCTGCGAGTCTTCCTGATAGAAGTGGGATTCCGAAATGTCATGACACAAATGTCGCCAATTTCCTTATGCCGTTTAAGGGATTAAGAGGAAGTGGATTAACACATCCAGGGTTCTCCCATCTTAAAGGAATGTTCTGGGTTCAAAACAAGTTTGGCTCAATCGACAGCATTTGTAGCATAATGATGATTACCACAAAATTACATTTTGTCTCGTTCCTCCTTTTCTTTAAAAAAGCAAATATCAAGATTCCAGTGAGGCACTTACAATGAGTTTTTACTCACTTTTTTAACATATAACCACAAGACAAAGGATATGCGTGTAAACCTTTTCTGTGTAAAGTTAAAGCTAATTTGACAACTTCTTTGCCATGATGATGTATTGTCAACAAACGCCAAAACAATTGTTAAAATGATCATTTAAACAACTTTACAGCTCAAATGATACTCAAGATTTAACAGAATAATTAATGCAAGTGCTTTTTAGAAAATTATAAGCTTCACATTTCTGTGTAAAAATCCCCCAAAAAATGGCCCCATTCATTTCCATTGACCCCATTCATTTCCATTGTAAGGATCGAGGAATGAGTCGAGATACATTTGTGTGGTAATCAACATTATGCCACTAATACTGTTGATTTAGCTTAAGTTGTATTGAACCCGGAATATTCCTTTAATGTTGCCATGTAAACACACAAGCACCATTCTAACATGTGCTCCAAATGTTCGTGAACAGACCGGAAATCAAACGTCATAGGATGGAGCCCAACAACAAGTCAACAAAGTGGAAATATTTCACAATTTTTGTGAGTACAGTGGGAAAGGCTCATACAGTACACTATAAACTATATCTCATTTATACACACCAATGGGGGAATCCCGGAGTTTTAGGTAGTTTTAGTTTTAGGAGTTTTAAAGTTAACAAAATAAACAGTAACAACTCTGAAATTTCTGGAAATAAAAAAATGCAACAGAGAATAAAATAGTGAAATCTACCTCGGATTACATGTTTGTTATTTACACAAACATTGTGGGGAAATTCCCTTTCTTTTGGGGAAAGCTGCTTACTGACTGAGCCGCATGTACAGTATACAGGAGGAAAAGTAACAAACAGTAACGCTACTTTCTCATGTTATGCCGCTTTCTTGCAATAAGCCACTTTCTGGTGCCCATGTCCGGTCCAGTTGAAATTCCATTTGGTGCTGATAGTGGCGCATAAATCACACATTTCAACTTAAACGATTAGTCCCAGTGAATGCGAATGACTGCGAAAGTGACCAGTATCTCATTGTAGTCTTGAATGTGAGACATGTCCTAATAGATGCCCCACCTCCGGTTACTTGTACCCGTCATTGAAGAAGCTTTGAGCCATCCATCAGAGTCATAGCAATCGCACTGTTTCAATTCAGTGTGACGGAATTTGCAAACAATTAATAATCATAAAACCTGATTTTGAAACCCCTGTGAGACCGGCCTACTGCTTGAATACCATCTACAGATGCAAAATGTTTTTAGTGAGGTCATGTTTAGGGGTAAGTGTAGGTGATAGAACATGCTGTATCATTAGATCAGTATGAAAACAATAGAAGAATGTAAAGCCCCGCCCCCCACCATATGCAAAATAAAACATGTATGTTTCATATATTAGGCTTTTCTGCCCCCTCATCTTGGTTCTAAAAATCACCTCATATTTTAACAAAACTAATTTGTATATGAATTCATTCATAAACTGTAAAGTGAGCCATAAATACAGTGACATGTCTAATGCATATTATTATTGAATAACATTTTCTCGATTGGCCACATGCTCCATAGAGAGCTGTCAATCAGAAAGTTATCATCCCATGTACCTCATCATGTGTTTGTGTTTGCTCATGTATCATCAGCAGGTTTGAACATGAGTTTTAGACATGTGACTCTTGAAAGATGATTCGGCAATCAACCATGCAATAAAGCTAAACATTGTTCTCCAAATACAGCTTAGCACATTATTAATCATTTAGTTTATACGTTTACATTTATGCATTTGGCAGACGCTTTTATCAAAGTGACTTACAGTGCACTTATTACAGGGACAATCCCCCCGGAGCAACCTGGAGTTAAGTGTCTTACTCAAGGACACAATGGTGGTGGCTGTGGGGATCGAACCAGCAACCTCCTGATTACCAGTTATGTGCTTTAGACCACTATGCCACCATCACTCCACGCTTTTATCCAAAGTGACTTACAGTGCACTTATTACAGGGACAATCCCCCCGGAGCAACCTGGAGTTAAGTGTCTTACTCAAGGACACAATGGTGGTGGCTGTGGGGATCGAACCAGCAACCTCCTGATTACCAGTTATGTGCTTTAGACCACTATGCCACCATCACTCCACGCTTTTATCCAAAGTGACTTTCAGTGCACTTATTACAGGGACAATCCCCCCGGAGCAACCTGGAGTTAAGTGTCTTACTCAAGGACACAATGGTGGTGGCTGTGGGGATCAAACCAGCAACCTCCTGATGACCAGTTATGTGCTTAACCCACTACACCACCACCACTCCCATCAGAGGAAAATTACACCATGTCTCAAAACCTGTAGCAGGTATGATATTACTTTCATTGGCACCTCCTTGTGTAAACTGCATATGATTATTATCTTCATGTTAATAATCTTTAAAAGGCAATTATGCTAATGTGTTGCGGTCACATTAGACTAGAGGAATATTAGGCATAGTGGTGCGTATTCGACTGCTTTACGATGCTGTTTTAAGTACAGTCAATGGCAGATGCATGGGTCAACGATGCAGAGGTGAGGACTGTTCATGTGTTGAAAGAATCTGGGCCACATGCTGACAGTCCACGTAGACTGTGATGATGATGAAATCTGCATCACGCATACTGTATGTGCCTTATCTCACCCTCATGTTGTTCAAAACAAGTATAACTTCCTTTCTTGTAACACAAAAGGAGATCATTCACTCTCATTGCATACTTTTGTCCATACAATGCAAAATTACTTTGATTTTAGAGCCACAAAGGACTGATTCTGTCTCCAAAAAAGAATATAGTAACTTCATTGTGACGAGGAGGGGGACGTGGCCGGGCCATGATGACGCACGCCTAGCGCTGAGTAATCAGCGAGAGAGAGATTAGTGGGGCCAGAGACGCCAGTTCGAGAGAGAGAGCCACACAAAGCTGTGTGTGCGTCTTTGTTTGTGTTGCAGTTTGTGTTATGTTTGAGTTCAGATTGTTATTAAAGTTTTACGCTGACTGTTCAGCTGGTTCCCGCCTCCTCCTTACCCACCTTAAGTACCTCTTTACACTGCAGCCAAAACCCGGGAAGGAGGAGAGATGCGCTGTCGTGGAGTCCTCGCTGCAGCCGTCCGCCAGTGGATGGAGGAAACGCTGCCGTCTGCCAGGAAGCGGAGGAGCGGCTGTCGTCCACCAGGGGGAGGAGCAGGAGTGGCAGAGGACCAGGCGACAGTGTGTCCGGGGACCGGCGAGCCACTTTCTCTCTCTCTCTCTCTCTCTCTCTCTCTCTCTCTCTCTCTCTCTCTCTCTCTCTCTCTCGTTCTTTCTCTCCCACTCGCTCTTTATCTCTTCCCTCGCCCTCCCCTCATCTCTTTCAGATTCCCAGGAGCTGGGGGTAGGCAGGCTGAAGTAAGGACAGTCGAAAGGGCAACACTTCCCCTCCAGTAAGGGTGGTAGGGGTTAAGTGAGCACGGAGGTCTCCATGGCCTGAATCTGGTTTGAGGAGTGTGACGAGGAGTGGGCGTGGACAGGCCGTGATGACACACGCCTGGTGCTGAGTTAAGTAATCAGCGGGAGAGTGATAAGTGGGGCCAGAGACGCCAGTTCAAGAGAGAGAGAGAGAGAGTTTTACGTTGACTGTTCAGCTGGTTCCCGCCTCCTCCTTGCCCATCTAAAATACCTCGTTACAGTCATCATGGGACTCTAGCTGAGCCACCTCACTTTTGAAATTCTAGAGGGAACTCATGGTGAATTAGCCTTCTTGGTTGGTCTACAAATTGACGTCATGACTGAACAGCTCTGTTTCACTTAGCACTACTCGCCAGTTTTGTTATGACTGAATCTGGTACTTTGGACCATAAACTGTCTGTTTTTCTCCCACTGTATTACAACATTCTTGTAGTGATGGCAGGGCGGGTTGATTCTAGAGGCCCACAGGTCCAGGGGGGCCCCACAACAAATTCTAAACTGTATCTTTTGACCAATGTACAGGGGGCCCAGAATACGTTCCTACATGCCTGAGTGATGGACACCACTATCATCGCCACACCGCTCCTGTCACACTTCTGTCAGTCTGTCATCTCATGGCAGGTCATCTGAAGACAATCAGGAATGGAGCGAGGGAACACAGTGAAAGACGAGTGTGAGAGGAGGAGAACAGAACAATGCGAGGGCTGTTTTGGGTAAAGAATCACAGCCCAGAACATTATCCAGGAAGAAACAAACAAAGGGAGAAAGAGAGACTGCTAAAGATGATGGTACCAGATTACACAAAAATGGAATGAAAGGACACCTGTGGAAGATTGAATCTGAATGTGGGAATCCAAGGGTTTAGGCAAAGAGAGTGGGGTGGGCAGTAGGGAGCAATCACTAATGGGTAGCTTAGCCTCCTATTATCCTCAGGCTCAAATGCAGTATCATATCAAATCTGAATAAATCGTGCCAGTATTGTAAAAAAAAAATAATATGGTTTAAAGGTTTTTATTTTGCTAAATTAATTAAGCTTGGTTTGTTGAATTGCCTCACTCAGGCATCAAGGTCAGATTGATTTGTATCAAAATGCATTGAAAGTTTTAAAGAAAAGTGACACTTGGTGTGGTAGTGCTGATGTTAGTGTGTAATAACCTGTGGCACGATGACTCAACCTGAGATGGATAAAGATCGCTTACAAAAAAGGACTGTGGCGATGGTGTAATGATGGTATCAGATAATAGCATCATGGTACCATGGTATTGATTGATTACCTATGGTATTTACATGGTACCCCGGGGGCCTTTTAACATTACAATGGTATTATCATGGCACAGTTCTAAAAACATGGTATTACACACACACACACATATATATCTATACAAGAGTTATTACTCGGACGCTTCACTGTGTGTGTATCACTCCGCTTGCTGTTCTAAACTAAAGTGAAAGAGCAGTATTTATCCGTTAGGAGTGAAATTACATATGTTAGCCAGCAGGTGGTTGTAAAAGATCATTTTTGCGTGTACCACTACATTACATAAGCTCTGACATTGTTTTAAACGGCTTTAAATGAACAATTTCAGGATTAAGGCTCATCACAGCTGAGAGACACACGGACTGTTTAATTACAGAACTCGAGGCACTTACCGAGTGTCCACACTGGATACACACTGTTTAAAAATGGCGGAGGACATCGCTGTTTCTATAGTGATCGACTTTTGCGCGGCTACCACGAAATAGGGAGAAATACCCCCTCTTGGACGCTATTTAACCACTGAGAAATCTGATCTTCAGAACACTGACAGCATCTCTGCTTGGGAGTGGCAACAGGTGATCACACATGCTCCATCTCTCTCTCTCTCTAACACACACACACACACACACACAAAGACACAGACACACAAAGACACAGACACGCACACACCCATCAATCCATCATTGTTTATCCAATAACTTGTTAGAAACAGCACAAGCTGTGATACTATTTCTGAAGTAAATTTTTGAATTACTAACGAAAGTTCGGATGCATCATTTGTTTTGAACCATCAACGACAGATTCTGATTCGTCATGTAATAAAGTAGTTTCATGCATAAATGTGTTTTTATGACCGTACTCGGTTTTTCCAAATTTTTAAAAATGTACTTGTTCATTGAACTGTTGTATATAAGCAATATCACACTCGCAATCGTGCTATATGGCCCTATATCAGCACT
>JAVLUX010000047.1:1870000-1875000 GCA_032164185.1 Moxostoma hubbsi | reverse complement strand
CTAAACCTGTCTCTCTTAGACCAGTCTCCCTTTTGAACGCAGGATGAGCCAACTCTCATTTTCCCCTTCCGTGTTCACATACCTTGAGCCCATCCACCTCCACAATGAGTGGTAGTCTCTCATTCGAACTGCAGCGTAGCCCTCTCGACCAGCCATCATACACGATTTTGGGGGAAAGGACCGTTCAGAAGCACCCGCCAAGCCAATAACCAAACAGAATTGTAACCGGCTTGCTTTCCTATATACTTCCTGCCATATTCATGGTATCGTTCTTTCATCTTAATGCCTTTTTGGGGGTAATCAGGACTCGAGTCCTCCAGTACACAGACAGCAAGACAAATACGTTTACTGCATACACAAGATTACATTAACATACGAACTACTGAACCACATTTGACAATCAAACAGCTCTGAAGCCAGTTATCAATTTCAGTGTTGGCGTACTTATTGCATTTTAATTTTGATAAATATCAGCACATTAAAGGCACATTAGGACCAATCGCTGTGCTATTCTGTTCCAGTCTTTCTGTCAATTTCAGTTTAGTGGGTTTTATTGCCGTGACTGTACATTTGTATCGCCAAAGTATTTGCAACATATCTGTGGACAATGAGAAAGTGTAAAATAAAGTAAAATAACAATAGGGCAAATGAACAATATTATGTAAAGAAATAATATTATAATATAGACAAGTCATTAAGTGCGATGAACTGGAGATGACGTATAGGACTAAATGTACCAGTAATGGTAAAGTTCTGTGTCTCTCTCATATACGCACACAAACACTTCAATAGATGGATAGAGCGGCGTTTGCAAATCAATAGATCAGCATGTAATATCTCTGACTGCCTAATGATCGATCACCATGGTCCTGTTATGCTGCATTAGTTTGAGACCTACCGCCGACAAGCCCTTTTAAAATAATCCCGTCTACAGGGAAGTAAAAAAGTTCTCATCTCATCGATTCATTGCACTTAAACACATATAAGCCATTAGTGAAAGTGTGTTCAACAACCTAAATGTACCGCTCCTTCACTTATCATTACATAATTGGACTCAGATTTGTATATATTGTTTCACTAAGTTTTCACAAACCAACAGTGAGCATTAACACGATGCCAAAATCTATTTAATGTCATTTACCAAATAAATAGCCAAACAAAGGTAGAATTATAATTTGTTATTATATTAAAAGGCCTCTAAACTGATGACTTTTCTATCCCTCATTTAAGATGGTTATCATACTATATATTTAATCTTCGATTTTGTAACTATGTAATTTAGTGAACAGGTTGTCTGCTAGGAAAAAACGATAAAAAATGGGGAAAAGTCCAAATGACTCACGATGCATCAGTGGTCAGTACGGGTTAGGGTTAAGGCTCCAAATGAGCTAATGAGCTTCCTTGCTGTTAACCGTCAGCATAGGCAGCTGTCTTCTATGGCAGCAATTAATATGGTACCTATTTGAAACACTCCTTATACAAATACGCTCCTCGCTTGAGGCTCTAATTGGATTGCATCAGAATCTGATGTTACTGTAGCATGTTGCTAAGCTTACAATGCAACACTTTAAAAGCACAGAACATATCCCTCATAGCAGACACAAACCATCTCATCTGAAATCTCTGAATAAAATACACTTATGATCAGCATTTGATCACTGACCTTGCCGTAATGCTTTCTAGAGATGACTTTAGCTGTGAAAGACACTTGCGATGCTGGTTTAGAATTTGGTCAAAGCAAAGTATATAAAGGGGAACAATTATGCCACTTGCACGTCCAGTATGTGTTTTTGGATGTGTGTGTGAAATAGTTGCGATGATAAAAAAACAAAAGGAACATAAATCTGTTCATCAGTGTTATAATGAACACTATTATGTGGAGTGCTGCCTCTTATAAACCTTTCAATATTGTGTTGCTCTCATCTGCTCTTTGTGCAAACTCGGTGAAATCACCATTTAAATGAAAAATTATATAAAAGAAAAACCGAGAGGAATAGACAGAAAGCACAGGATGAGGGTCTCTCCTTCGGTCTCGGTCTCTCTCTCTCTCTCTCTCTCTCTCTCTCTCTCTCTCTCCCACTCTTTCTACATGGGTCCACAGTTTACTGATGTACTCATTTGGTACATCTGTCAGCTCAGATCATGTTCTGTTGCCTTTATCTTTATGTTATGGTGAATAAATGAACCATCAATCTGCCTTGAGCTGACCTGAACATGTTCATAAACCTCATGAATAAATACTCATACTGTTAAAAAAATGTTTTTATTTTATTATTATATGCCTCTCTGGAATACTTGATTCTGATCAATATTTTTGCATAAAAACCACAAAACTATACAATGGACTGTTGTTTCAGGCAACCTCCTACATGTGTGCTAGATCAAAGTTACTCTCAAGGCAAGTCATTCCACTTGGTGGCCATCTTGAGAACGCTCCTGGGCAGCTATTTTCAATGGATACAAGCGGCATGAAAGTACAGCTGCTGTCTAGTTGAATGGGACAAGATTGCACTTTTTTAAAAATGGTTGGTCAAGATTACGACCAAAGATAAAGTGTGACAACAATGGTATCACACATTGTGCTTCTTTAGCTCAGATCACACTAAAAATGCTATTTTCCAGGCTGGTCAAACTAATGCGCATGCATTATGGATTGGCTATTTGACCTGTAAGACGGGACTTCCAGTTCTGCATCCACCATATTGGGTGCTTCTCTGTTCTTAAATTGTGCATATTGGTTTCCTCGCTCCTCAGTCCTTGAGCCCGTGACCCAGAAACAGATCAAAGCCCGCCATCATGAAGGACATATTCAATCTCTAATAGCACCACGAAGAGGCAAGGACAGAGGACAGAGGAAGCTTTCCGAGGAGCAGAAGCACCTGACGCAAGCCGGCGGGCCAGCAAGGAAAAAAAAAGTTAAAATATGAATAACTAAAGACCAGCACAAGATAGGTGTCGTTTGAAAGCTTACAAGCTCTACTTTACAATACATGTAGGCATTATGACCAGAACTTAACAAGTGATTACAAATCTAACAAACAGCACTAACACATAGTGGAAAGTCTAGCTGATAATAACATGCCGTTCTGTAGCTGGGTAACAGAATAAATATGCCAAGTATACTACATTTTGGCATACTTCAGTGTACTTGCAGAGAGACTTATGATCAGTATACGTCAAGTGTGTTAATGAGTAGTAAACTTGAAATTTGCTATTTTGTACCACTAAGTATATTTTAGTAGTAATTTCATTTTAGTAAAGCACAATTTAAAGTGTATTTAGTGTACTTTTGTGGGCTAAAGTGGAACAACTTCAAGTATACATAGTACACTTTTAAGTATATGCCTGTGTAGGGACTAATTACATGCTTAATTGTGTTATATGTACATTACAAATGTATTATGAGTCTTCCAAACATGCTAGCAATATGCGATATGCTCTAATATACTTTTGGCTAAATTGGCTTTCAATGCATTGCAGTGGACATACGATTGTGATCAGTTAAAACATCAAACTGATGAGCCATGTGTCATGTGTTAGCTAATACAGAGTATAATGCAACCAGCATATTTGTTTTACTCACAGATACAAATATAGCAAGTAATAGCTAAAAATGTGCCTTTGACATGTATGTTTCACGTGAACAGGTGTTACTCATATGCCACGTTTTCGCTTATAAATGTCACTGTAAATGTCACATACCATTATGCCGATTATCTTTCAAATGTGCCCACACACAAGGTAATCAAATGCCAAGATCGTTATATAATTGACACAAAGCACAATGTGCACAGGGCACATAGCATCTGGCTAAAACATATTAGCTTCCTGGATCAGATGACATCATTGGAAATCATGTAGCATCATGGAACACTAAAGCAGTCAGACTGAGTTCAGATCAGTGCAAAAAAGTCATCCATATTTGGGCAGAGAGACGTGTGATTGGTGACCGTTACATACGGGCACAAGGAGGTGGTGCCAAGTACATGGTATGGCAATGCCACTCAAAGCTTTAGTCAGTGTTGTGTTTGCATGTGTAATTAGTTCTTATGTTCAATTATTATCTTTTATTTGTTTGGAGATGTTTTTGACACTCGTAGATGTTTTATATTTTTTCTTTAAAATGATACCAAACACCCCCTTTTCTGGGTATGCCACTGAAACATGACATCATCTTTAAAAACACCCTCATTCAGGTTTCACTTTTGCACTTTAAATAAACCAGAACTGTTGCATGTTTCAACAGGACATCTTGGACTTTTAGGATTTATGATGAATACATTCATTAGTCAAGTTTCAATAACATAACGGCAAGCACGCAGAGGTCAAGCAGCTGTGCGGGATGACCCTCTAATGGGACGCATGAGTGGAGGAGCAACTAGAGGACACAAGGTAAGAGACGCGGATGCACAGATTCAGGAATGAGAAGCACCCTCGGAGTTTTCCTATTTCTCCCACGTGCTCTGGCCTCTCTTCTTACATTCAATATTATCATTATCGCAAAACATTTTTGGGGGAATGATTAAAGGAATGACACATTATTATACTTATTTCGGAGAACATTACATATTTTATACACACACCTGTGAGGAAAAGATCTGCCAACATAGTAGTGACAATCTTAAACTTATCCTAAATAAATGGAAACATGGAGAAATCTGAAAACAATCTGTAAAAGGGAGATATTGTTTACTGACTCTAGTCTCTCTCTGTGTTTGCCAGCAGCCCTACAGCACACTTGTCACTGTTTCACACTACAGGTGGATGGGCTGATCTCATCCTTATACAGTACATTCAGTGTGTGTGTGTGTGTGTGTGTGTGTGTGTGTGTTCACAAGAGAGAGCAATCTCCTCTCATAACAAAGAGAACAAGTCTCCATTGTCTTTTTGCTATAGATGGGCTGCAGGCTTTTATATCTGAAAAATAATTGTGTGTGTGAGTTTGTGTGTGCTTGTGTTCCTCACGGCATGCTTTATTCTAGAAGCACTCAAGCTGGTGA
>JAVLUX010000047.1:1860000-1867500 GCA_032164185.1 Moxostoma hubbsi | reverse complement strand
TCCTAACCCCACTCTAACCCTAACCCCACTCTAATCCTAACCCCCTAACCCCACTCTAATCCTAACCCCACTCTAACCCTAACCGCACTCTAATCCTAACCCCACTCTAACCCTAACCGCACTCTAATCCTAACCCCACTCTAACCCTAACCGCACTCTAATCCTAACCCCACTCTAACCCTAACCCCACTCTTATCCTAACCCCACTCTAACCCTAACCGCACTCTTATCCTAACCCCACTCTAACCCTAACCGCACTCTAATCCTAACCCCACTCTAACCCTAACCACACTCTAATCCTAACCCCACTCTAACCCTAACCCCACTCTTATCCTAACCCCACTCTTATCCTAACCCCCTAACCCCACTCTAATCCTAACCCCACTCTTATCCTAACCCCACTCTAACCCTAACCCCACTCTAATCCTAACCCCACTCTAACCCTAACCCCACTCTAATCTTAACCCCCTAACCCCACTCTAATCCTAACCCCCTAACCCCACTCTAATCCTAACCCCACTCTAACCCTAACCCCACTCTAATCTTAACCCCCTAACCCCACTCTAATCCTAACCCCCTAACCCCACTCTAATCTTAACCCCCTAACCCCACTCTAATCCTAACCCCACTCTTATCCTAACCCCACTCTAACCCTAACCCCACTCTAATCCTAACCCCACTCTAACCCTAACCCCACTCTAATCCTAACCCCCTAACCCCACTCTAATCCTAACCCCCTAACCCCACTCTTATCCTAACCCCACTCTAACCCTAACCCCACTCTAATCCTACCCCACTCTAACCCTAACCCCACTCTAAACCTAACCCCCTAACCCCACTCTAATCCTATCCCCCTAACTGCACTCTAATCTTAACCCCATTCTAATCCTAACCCCACTCTAACCCTAACCCCCTAACCCTTAAACAAAGCATTTCAGCATTGTAACTATTCATTTACTTAGTAATGAAACAAATACAATACTTTTATTACATTAATTCAAAACTTACATTCAGTCTCTTCTGCGATCACTAGAAATATTGGTAGTAATAATTCAGAAGACTCTTAACTTTGGCAGGAACATGTTCGTGCCATCCATTCCCAAATCTAAGACTGTGCCATCACACATTCATTCTCCTCAGTTATGACTGTACTTCGGTCTAGTAATTTAATATCTTGTGTTTTCTTAAGAGTTTGGGTTTAAATAGAGGTTTGTGAATGTCTATCAGGTTAGACGATATCTGCCAGATATATGATGTTTGAACAAAACCTCTTTGTTCTCTTTATACTGTAAACAGGGCTCTACTTAAAACGTAAGGGCTCCATTTTGACTGGCAGCTCTATTAAACGTGTCTATATTCGTACAATATAATGACTATAAACATGAAAGAGGTGTTGAACAGTTCTTACAGACACACCCACTGGGGCTCAACATACCCACATCTGTTGTTGTCGTTTGTGGCGTTTATATGACCTCTGACCCTTTTAAATGAAAAAGAAATGACATATGTCTGATGAGCCAAATGAACATAGTGTTTATAAATGACAGAAAATTAAATGTTTGTGTGTGTGTGTGTGTGTGTGAGTGTGTGTGTGTGTTTGTGTGTGTGTGTGTGTATGAGTGTGTGTATGAGTGTGTGTGTGTGTAATGTGTGTGTGTGTGTGTGTGTGAGTTTGTGTAATGTGTGTGTGTGCGTGTGAGTGTGTGTAATGTGTGAGTTTGTGTAATGTGTGTGTGTGCGTGTGAGTGTGTGTAATGTGTGAGTTTGTGTAATGTGTGTGTGTGTGTGTGTGTGAGTGTGAGTGTGTGTAATGTGTGTGTGAGTGTGTGTGTGTGTGTGTGTAAATTCATTAAACTGGTTTGGTTATTTTCTAAAACTGAATTTACTCAAGAAAAAATATTTTTCATTAATGAATTTCATTCTTTTCACTCATCAAAAGGTTTATATTGTTGTATTAAGTTTCTTGTTTATAGCTGTGAAATAGCAATCTGTTATTGACCATTATTACCTCCATCTACAGTACCCGAATATGTACACTAATACACATTTGCATGTACTATTGTGTCATCATCTCTCTGTCCAAAGCTGACTGACGTGTGACGGATTGCATTGCCAAATGTCCTGTATAGTACGTAATCGTCCCATATTTAAGGGCACAAAATCCATACTGGATGTCTTTTCTCCCATATTTTAGCATCTCACACGCAAACTGCTGAGACTATTGAGAGAAACAGACCTGAAACACACACCTTTTGCATGAGATACGTGCTGTTGCTTCATTATTTGGACGTCACACTTGAAAGACTTGACCGTGAGAACGATCGCTGGCAATCAGAGCATGTTTTCTGACATGCTTTTCCTTTTTTCAGGAGCAGTATTATTAGAGTGCATGATAACTGTTTCTCACCATTGTGATTTTAAAAAACCAGTCAACACACCTATTCATGACACAACATTACACTGCACATGTCTGTCAGTACGCGTCTGCAGAGAGACTCAGCTAAATGACTGAGAAAAACCTCAGCACTGTTAGTACAAGATATGTTTAAATGCTTAACGTACATGTCCCTTGTGACACTTTTTACTGCCCAAAACAACAACACTAATCCGAAGTTAAGCGTTTCATGTCCCATAATAATAATACTCCATATTGCATGGCTGCTTAAACAATATTATGCACAATACTTACACTAAGACAGTGACCCTGGAAGGCCAAATTATTCATTAGTGATTTTTAACACATTAGTCATATACTGTCAACAAACTAATGATCCAGTTTTAAATGGAAAGCCGGAATGTTGAGGAAAAGAAAAGGAAAATGCTCCGGCAGAAAAATGTTATCTTTCCCCATAGATCGCTGCTTCCTACTTTTGGCAAAAAGTAGTGTCTTAAAGTTATGATTGATAGAAATGAGTTCTTCCTATTGTCTTTGTTTAATAGTTGTTTCCATTTTAAGCATGTTAGGGGCAGTTCACACCAAACACGTTTCTGCATCCTTCCATGCTGTTTTGTAATTGTTTTCCTATTTAAACAAGCTCGAGGTGGACCTCGTTAACAGCTGTGCAGCATCTAGAGGATGAGACCCGCTTAAAAAATACCAAAACAAATCTGTATTTCGAGCTGCAATGTTCTGTATTGGGAAGGTAGATGTTGGCAGCCCAAGTCACTGAACACATTTCCATAAGTCTCATCTCTCTCTCACACTCGCTCTCAGTTCACCGTAGATACTTTGGGAATGATTAGCATTCATTGTGTGTAAAAAAATGGAGATTTACACACAGTATGAAATCTATCAGACATTTATGGCAACATACCTCAGAGCTTTAATTGTTTGTGGCGTTTGGAGGAGAGTTTATTCTTTTGCATAACTGTTTACATAATGTCTCTCTGTGCTGCTAGAAAATGATAAAATATGCATGTGTGCTAGAGTGCTAACATGGCATATATAACGGTGCATGATGGAGGAAGCGTGAGAGTCTGCGAGTGTGGGTGTTTGGAGTTTTGTGTATGTGTGTATTTGCCTGATGAACACACACTGAAATGCCTAATAAGCTGACTCTACTAATTTGATTGAGTACACTCATTCCCTCAATTGGCGCCTGCAAACCTTATGTAATTAAGTACAATTATCTTGGTGTTCATATAGAATGAACTTAACTAGATGCGAGTAAACTTAACTCAAATTTGCTATTTCAACATTTGTTATAATGTTACTACTGTTGTTATAATTGCAATGGAAACGATTAGATTAGATTAATCGGCACGAAGTCGAGTTCGTTCCATGTGGGGGTTGGTCTCTGCCAGGTCTGCGCTTTGTCACCATCCTGTTTGTGATATTCATGGACAGGATATCGCGGCGTAGTCGGGGTGGGGAAGGGGTGCGGTTCGGTGGGCTGGGGATCTCATCATTGCTTTTTGCAGATGATGTGGTCTTCATGTCATCATCGGTCCGTGACCTTCAGCTCTCACTGGATCGCTTGGCCGTCGAGTGTGAAGCGGCTGGGATGAGGATTAGCACCTCTAAATCTGAGGCCATGGTTCTCAGCAGGAAACTGATGGAGTGTGTACTCCGGGTAGGGAAGGAGGTATTGCCCCAAGTGAAGGAGTTGAAGTACCTCGGGGTCTTGTTCACGAGTGAGGGGACAATGGAGCGGGAGGTTGGCTGGAGAATCGGGGCAGCGGTGGCGGTATTGCACTCGCTCTATCGCTGAGAGCTGAGCCGGAAGGCAAAGCTCTCAATCTACCAGTCAGTTTTCGTTCCTACCCTCACCTATGGTCATGAAGGCTGGGTCATGACCGAAAGAACTAGGTCACGAGTACAAGCGGCCGAAATGGGCTTCCTCAGAAGGGTGGCGGGCTTCTCCCTTAGAGATAGGGTGAGGAGCTCAGTCATCCGTGAGGAGCTCGGAGTAGAGCCGCTGCTCCTTTGCGTGGAAAGGAGTCAGTTGAGGTGGTTTGGGCATCTGGTAAGGATGCCCCCTGGGCACCTCCCTAGGGAGGTCTTACAGGCACGTCCAGCTGGGAGGAGGCCTCAGGGAAGACCCAGGACTAGGTGGAGAGATTACATCTCCACACTGGCCTGGGAACGCCACGGGGTCCCCCAGTCAGAGCTGGTTAATGTGGCTCGGGATAGGGAAGTTTGGGGCCCCCTGCTGGAGCTGCTGCCCTCGTGACCCGACTTCGGATAAGCGGTTGAAGATGGATGGAGGATTCGGTTTTAGATCAAACACAGCTCAAATAAAGATAATAACAGATTCTAGGTCAGTCATTAAATACATGTAAAAAAAAATTTTAATGTGTGTGTAATGTGTGTGTGTGTGTGTGTGTGGTGTGTGTGTGTAATGTGTGTGTGTGTGTAATGTGTGTGTGTGTGTGTGTGTAATGTGTGTGTGTGTGTGTGTAATGTGTGTAATGTGTGTGTGCGTGTAATGTGTGTGTGTGTGTGTGTAATGTGTGTATTGTGTGTGTGTGTGAGTACGTTAACTGTTAATGAATTTAAATATTTGAGTTAAGAGCCCAAAACCTAAAATTTCAAGTAATTCTGGAAATATCTAGTTGTCTTAATTAAGTCAACATTAGTGTTTACAGTGCATGAAGCTTGCCTAAAGCTGCAGTGTGTAATTTCTATGCCGCTTGTGGCACCAAATGAAATTGTAAACAGGTTTCCCCATTACTTTTACAACGCTTTCCAAACCAGCCCCCGTTTCTGTTGTTCGGCTCCAAACTCACACCATTAGTTCAGCCAGAAGTTGACATGTAGGGTTGCTCAAACAAAACAAAACAATGTTTTGAAAGTGCCACAGAGCCACAATGTTTGAACTCTTCAGGAAGTCAACCTACTAATTGCTTGCCTATAATTCTCTCTGCACATTAAACTCGGACAGCCGGAAGTTTTTTAACATTCAAAAATGAAATGCAGCAGCTTTAAGCTGGAATATAAGGGTATGAATGGCAGTGCAGAAGAGGGGGGAAGAGTGCAAACTAAAAGAATTTTAAATATTGAGACAGAAATAGGGCCTGGAGTGAGTAAGATAGAGGATGATGGGACAGAGAGAGATGAAGAGTGAGTCTTCAGTTTGTTCTAATTACTGCAGTGCCAGTCTCAGCCTATGCCCAGAGGACACATACACATGCTCAGAACATACATAAAATATACACTGACTCCAGACTTGTATATGATTTATTCCTTCATCAGAAAAGAGCAAAGCTCAAGCTTAAGAAAGCGGAGAAGAGAACAATGACAACAGTAATGATCACATGACATTCTTTAATCTCTGCACTGCTAGGATGGGCCCATTAGACAGTGATCGGAAACTTAAAGGGGTCATGAAATGGATAATTTAAGAACTCGAAACTTCCTCCCCAGTTTAAAAAGAGCGTTTATAGTTGCCATCCTACTGAAACGTCTCATTTTGAAATATGTCTGTACATGATGCATGAAACACACATCCCATGGGTCATTACACCCTTGGCCCCGCCCACTGGCACGCTGGCACACACACACACACTGGATAACTATTCCTAACTTAACACCAAAAGCCGACCCATCTGGACTATTGTTAATTATTTTGTATATAAACTACACAGACTCTTTGACCATTGCCATGCATCTCGACACTCGCCCATCTGCACTACTTTTAATAGTTGGTGTATGCAAACATGGGACGTCTTTGATGATGGACGTCGGCACGTGTGGGCATCATTTCACCATTCTTTGAACTATGATGTGGGGGGGGGTTTCGGCTCATATCAGCATGGATTGCTTGTGAACAGTCAAAATACAATTCAGGCTTTGCAAAGGAACTTTTAATGAAGGATGGGGCAGAAAAAACACTTCAAAAGCATTTTATTCATGATTATTTCAAATGACTGTTTGACAGTTTATGGTGCCCTGTGTAAACAGCTGTGCTTGAGATGAATAGTTTAATATATTCAGATGCAATGCGTTGGATGTGTGTTAATGTTGAGGTTCATTCTTATCCAATTGGCGCTTAGGCACATGCAATGTTCACTGTGTCTTGGACAGAGGATTAACCAAGATACATGTGGTCATTAATATGGTAACTGGTAGCATGCTGCTAGCAATGTGAAGGTCATGGGTTCAAGTAAACATTGATAACATGTATAGCCTGAATGCATTGCATTCAACGTATATATGGCAAGTGCAGCCAAATCAAACTTTCCTTTCCGCTCTCAATCTCCTGACAAACAGTGCTTTGTTTTGTTCTCTGTTAGACTGAACCAACATGACAGAGGACAAACAGACAGAAGGAAAAAGAGAATATAAAATCTGTGTCATCTAAGGCCAAGATTATCCACTAATACACTTTCAAACAATCACAAAACCAAGTTTAAAGAGACCAAACATCATCTGAAGTACCTGAATGAAAGGAGAGATGAGTGGAGAACAAGTCTGGGAGGATAAAAATGGATAAAATGGAAATGTGAAAATATACTCTTTTGTCATGATAATATGATAAAGTGGTGTAGTTAAATATGTAACTATCATCCTAAAATATGACTGTTTTTCAGCTGCGTATCGAATAGGAACTATCTCCATGACCTAGGTATTGGTAAGGATGGAAGCCATACTCACACTTCACTTACCTCCTCTCTTCTTATTTCAGACCAAAGCTGTGCGTAAGACGGAAAGCAGCATTTGTCTACACAGTACGTATGTGTAAAGGCAGCATCAAAGGTTACATGTGGTTGTACATATGACTGCACACACTGCACACGCTAACACAAAACTGACACGGTTATGGCTAAGAAAAATCGTCACGTAACTGAGATCAGAACAGAAGATCCTGGGAAAGGTCAGAGGTCGTTCACGGCTGCCACCACTCACATTAACACCTCAAGATGTGAGGACGATTCTGATCAGACACGGTGATCCCCTGGGGAACAGAGAGGGCTTGAGGGGAGTGTATATTCTTGATGGACTTGCCACCACAAATGCTTCGACCTTCTACCCACCTAACAGGGAACGTTCCAACAACT
>JAVLUX010000047.1:1810000-1855000 GCA_032164185.1 Moxostoma hubbsi | reverse complement strand
TGACCTGACTGTCCAAGAGAATTGGCGGTTCCTCTCCATCTCTTCTCTTTCTCCACCCGGTTGTGAGTTCAGATGAAACATTAAATATTCACTGGTGCTCCTGCCAATGTAACACTAATTTATCCTCCATTTCTTCGGTCCAATTAGACTTTCTTGATACCGCAGCCGCTAGTTGATGTTCTGTTGCAGGTACATCAGGACTCCTCCCACTGAAACTTCCCGCCTGTTTCTTGCTCTCTCATTGGCTGTAGGTCAACGCTGCAGTTGTGTTCAGTCAAAACACGTTTCACGTTGCACGATTTTGAGTCGCAGACGGGTCCAGATGTTTAACATGCTAGATATCTCGCTGACATCGGCAACACGTCGGAGCTTCTCTCAGATCACGTCTTTCATAGTTCATACATTGCGATCGTTGCTCACGTGAGCGAGCTCCGATTTGCCCACGATTTCAGATTTTGTCGGCGATCTCCACAAAACTGTCGGCGAGCGAAAATCGGGCTTAAAATCGTGTAGTGTAAACACGGCATAACTCTCTAATCACACAACACAACACACGCATATGCAAATGAGATGGTCAGTGTCTTAAAGGTAATCATTACAGAACTATCACATTTATTTATCAAGAAAATTCACATTGGGAAAGATACCGTTTTTTGACAAATGTGGTTGAGAGCTGCATCAGATGATGATAAAAGGAACCTTCTTCTTCAAAGCTCAGGCCAGTGTGCATTTACACACACACACACACACACACACACACACACACACACACACATACACACACACATGCACACAAATGCCCATGTACATGCTTTCTTAATAAACTTATGCCAAACTAATACATGCAAAGATCTATGAACCATCTATGAACACTATGAGTGTGTGTGTGTGTGTGTGAGTGTGAGTGTGTATGTGTGTATGTGTGTGTGTACTGTATGTGTGTGTGTGTGAGTGTGAGTGTGTGTGTGTGTGTGTGAGTGTGTGTGTGTGTGTGTGTGTATGTGTGTGTGTGTACTGTATGTGTGTTTGTGTGTATGAGTGTGTGTGTGAGTGTGAGTGTGTGTGTGTGTACTGTATGTATGTGTGTGTGTGTGTGTGTATACTGTATGTGTGTGTGTGTGAGTGTGTGTGTGTGTGTACTGTATGTGTGTGTGTGTGTGTGTACTGTATGTGTGTGTGTGAGTGTGTGTGTGTGTACTGTATGTGTGTGTGTGAGTGTGTGTGTACTGTATGTGTGTGTGTGTGTGTGTGTGTGTGTGTACTGTGTGTGTGTGTGTGTGTGTGTACTGTATGTGTGTGTGTGAGTGTGTGTGTGTGTATGTGTGTGTGTGTGTGTGTGTGTGTGTGTGTGTTGGAAGACGAGGTATGTTGAAAGTGCATTATTTATTAATTGTTGATGTCTTATGTTCCCATGAGTTTGTGAACCTATGTACAATTAACAGAAATATGGTTATGGGCCTACTCTAGAATACATCTTTATTTATTTACTGTCTCTGTTGAATATTCATTGCGATTTTAGAATCTTAACTTGAATTGGTCAGACCTTACAGGTAGAGTTCACCAAAAAATTACAATTCTTTCATCATTCACTCACCTTCATGCCAACCCAAATGTGTATGACCTTCTTAGCTCTGAATTCTCTATTTTTAGAAGAATATCTTTTTAGAAGATGTTTTCAAAGCATGTGAATTGTGGCCATGTGAAAAAGTACAAATTGGCAGCATAAAAGTAATCAATACAACTCCAGTGATTTACTATATGTCTTCTGAAGAGATGCAATCACTTTGGGAGAGATACAGATCAATATTTAAATCCCTTTTTTGCCATAAATCTCCACTTTGACTTGCAGAATGTGCAAACAAATGTGGAGATTTACAGTAAATTAGGATTTAAAGATTAATCTGTCTCTCATCTACACCTATTATTTTGCTTCTGAAGACATCGAGTTAAACACTTGAGTCATATGGATTACTTTTATTCTGCCTTTATGTGATTTTTCTGAGCTTGAAAGGTCTGGTCACCATTTACTTGCATTGTATGGATCCACAGAGCGGAGATATTCTTCAAAAAACATTTGTTTATCTTCTGCAGAAGAGAGAAAGTCTACACATCTGGGATGGCATAAGGGTGAGTAAATGATGAAAGAATTTTTATTTTTGGGCAGAGCATGTGAGTGGAGTGGAGCGAGTTGTCTCTCCCCTCAAATATTCACTCATGTGCGCTCGTGCGATGACTTTTGAACTTGAGTGATGGAGTTGAGCGATCGCATATGGGCGAATATTTGAGTGGAACGACATCTCGCTCCACTCCGCTCACATGCTCTGCCCAAAATAAAAATTCTCTCATCATATACTCACCCTTATGCCATCCCAGATGTGTTGACTGCAGAATATGAACGTCTCAGTTACTGTCGCAACCTCCATTCCCTAAAGACGTTGTGTTGATGTAGTGTCACAAGGGGTCGATCTTGAGAGCCCCAGACACCTTCCGATCTTTGAGAAATGGCCATTGAGAATTGGCGAGTAGAATTTGCATGCCACTACGAAGAGGCGGTAGGCCCTGCCCTTCGTAGAGAGGAGCTCTACAAATACAGTGACCAGGGCAGAGATGGCTCTGCCAAGGGAGACAAGGGTCTACTGTAAGGGAGACATACCGCAGAAGATACATCGCAGGAGGTTACTGGGGTAACTGAGACCTGTGGAGCACTAACCCCAGTACAGGACACGTTAGCACACGTACTGGGTCCGACTACAAATTACTCAGCTGAATTCATGAGCCAGAGGGCTAAGTGGTAAGACATCCATGGTTCACAGATCGTGAACACGCATGGGAGAGAAGAGGGCACAGCTTCACCTCATGGAGGGGAAAGGCACTATACAAAAGTGGTACACACGGCCAGCTGCCCCGAGTTACCAAACTTACTTGTTCACACCTGAAAGAACACAGGACAAAACCGGCTCAACCAGGAGATTGTAAAATCTTGTGAAGGTATTGGGTGTTGCCCAGCCCGCTGCTCTACAGATGTCTGCTAAAAAGGTGCAATTGGCCAGTGCCCATGTAGTTGCCACACTCTTTGTGGAGTGTGCTTGATCCCGTAAGGTAGGCCAAATCGATGGCATCCATGATCCAGTGGGCAAGCCTTTGTTTGGAGACAGCGTTCCCTTTCCGCTGTCCACTGAAGCAGACAAAGAGTTGCTCAGAGCATCTAAAGCGCTGCATGCAATCCAAGTAGATGTACAAAGCACACACTGGGCACAGCAATGATAAGGCTGGGTCTGCCTCCTCTGGGGGCAGCGCTTGCAGGCTCACCATCTGATCCCTAAATGGTCGTGGGAACCTTGGGTACATAGCCTGGTCGGGGTCTCCGGACCGAACTCTATGCACTCTTCACTGACAGAGAACGCTTGCAGAAACCCAACCCTGAGTTAAACCCAAACCAACCTTTTCCTGACCCTCTTAATGGAAGTGAGCATGGTCAGGAGGACAGTCTTCAATGAAACGGCCTTTAACTCGACTGAATCTAGGGTGATCCCAGAAACCATTTGTCAAGCCACGAGTGCTCAGGGGCGGGTGAAGGGTTCCACTCAAGCCAACACTCACGACGGCCTAGGCAAGCATGCCGGTCAGCTCCATGTTGGCCTCAAACTGAGCTGCCACACCTGAAGGTGGCAGCCCAGTCAAGTTCTCAGTGTCCGACATCAACAAGGCGCTCTCCAAAGCAGTGATCGACTTCTCATCTGGCTCGCAAGCTCCGAAATAGACATTAGGCTGGCACTGAGACGAGCTGCCTGTCTCATTTCAGAACTGCACTGGAGGAAACAAGCATACTGGGGAGTGGGCAGTCCATGGGGGATTTCCTGGCGGAACCGTACCCATTGAAGCCCCCGAATCGCCTTCAGCGTCAACCAGGGTGGCCTCGTACCCATAGGTAGAAGGAAGGGCGGGGGGGACAGCTGAAGTGGCTTTCCCTCGAAAGAAGGGAAACGTTGCCATGGTCATATTCTCGCAATGAGAATATGAGACGGGATTATTTTATATGGGGATGTGGGGTAATGTAACAGCCTAATTACCAGAGCTTCTTATTTATTTGAATCCCGTGCCAATCGTTCATATCAGTCATTTTTCTGGACATTTAGCAGACTACGCGTTCCCCAGCCGGTAAAGACAATATGTCTTTTACCTACGAAATGGTCTGTAAAAATAACCCCTGTTAATCTTATACCATGCAAATTTACATGCTGGTAAAAAGCCAGTGTATCTGCACTGTCCAGTCTGTGAACCCTTTAACTCTGTTGTCTGAAGTGGATATTGGTCAGAATATGTAAGACGCGCTTAAAATCTTAATTTAACACTGACTGTTGCGTTTGGACTGATGCATGAGAAAAAAACAAGCATAATTTCTTTTGATTAGGAAAATTAGAAAAGGATGCAAGTAGTAATTTGGTGATTTGAGCAGAGTAAATGGGAAAATTAATGTTGAGCCCCGCATTTCGCATCATATTTTGCAGAGGGACAGATATAATTGCATAATGTGTAAAGATAGTCTATATTATTAATTCAAGAGTGTACTGTAGAATTACTGGCTTGCTAATGTAACCAGTTCTGTTATATTTTGCCAGATATTCCAGTCAAATTCTCCTAATAATCCCAGATACAGATACAGCATATGTACATGTTTAATACTTACCTCCTAATTAATCAGCACAGCTCAACAACATACATTTCCCGATGGCTCAGATATGCATGACAGACTGCAATGTGTAAATGCAGTCAACACTCTCATCGCTGTGATTTTTCCAGACATTGTTTATCCAGAACAAATCGATGGTAAACCTTACAGATGTCCACGGTAGCCTAATACAATTATTTTACATTACAGATGTACTGTATTTTCGGGAAACTAATCTTTGTTTTGAACTGCCTCTGCGCTCTCCCTGTAGACTGTTGTTGATATCAGAGCCTGTCACCATCAGCTCGAGAATTACACTAAATTTAAACACTGCCTCATCTCTGATAATCCACTCTGTTTAAAATCTTGGATCTTATACAAACGCCAACACCAGATATTTGTTAGTGTAGAAGCACACACATATTAATGTGGCCACATGAGAACTGTAGCACATTCTGGTAGGAGTGGAGTGACAATAAAAACCACTTGACTTGAAAAGCTCAACAGTTCACAATCTACTTGAATGCCAAGGTCATAGGTTCAGTTTATGGAGATCACGCTTACGTACACACGTCAATGTGTACCTTGGATACCAGTGTCTGCCAAATGAACAAATGTAAATGAATACACAAAATCTAAAACAGAATATTTTGCCTGATACATTTAGGCTATATATCATATATTCATCCCAACAACAGTTCATTTCATCTCACTCTGATAGTGCTCACAAATCTGTCAGTACCAGGCCCGGCTACACAGTGGGGCCTGGGTGGGCCTGGCTGAGAACTTGGCCCACCTTGAGAGCTACACCTACACCTACACCCACCCCTCCATCTGTTCGGCCCACCCGGCAGGTCCTATGAACCACCTTACATCTTAGAGCTGGAGCCAGGCCTGGTCAGTACCCTGCAAAACAATAAAAATAAATAAAAAATTGCCTACAGTCTAAGCTGGGGGGTATTCCAGAAAGCATATTAAGCGACTTTACTCAGAGTAAGCGGCTAGCCTCATGTGGTCATGTGTCGGTCTGTGGGAGAGAGAGAGTGGTAAGGCTCGCCACCTGGTTCATAACTGTCTCTAACACCTGTCTCTCATTATAGTGATGGTGGAGGGAGACTTAAAAGGCACGCCAGAGCACAGAGAGGGGGATAGAGAGTACCCAGGAAGCTCATCAGGCCGCACAGAGACAGCTACTTTAAGTTGCTTTATACATTTGATGTGTGGATGCTTACCGTCAAGTGGAACTAAATATAGTAATTATAGTTAAAGCAACTGACCTTGAACCTGCTTCGTGGTCTCCTGACTCCTCCATTGCCCACGATCCTTTTCACACCTCAACTTTCGGTTTGACTTTTGAGGTAACTTTCAGGGTATGTTAGGAGCCATAGTAACTTACTCTCTGAACATAAGCTGCTCTGGAGTAGGTCATGTACCAGAGTTCGTTTATTTCAGTAGTTGTCAGAGTATGCGTGCCCTTTTGATAGTGATGCAGTGGAGTTGGAAACTCACACAATTATACTTTTAAAGCAATATTATGGTAAACTGCAAACTTTACCTCAAAAATATTCTTTACTCCAGCATTTCCAGTCTCCAGTTAAAACTACACCATTTCATTCAGTACCAAGTTGTTGGAGGAAGATTGACCCTCTACATGAGACCGCACAGCCATGGCCTTTTAGGGGCAAGACAACAAACAAGTTTTATTGCCACACCAAATAAGAAAATGACACAATGGTCACAAAACTCTGTGGGCCTCCCAACATTCCCCACTTGTGTTCCAGCAGATCTTCATCTTATGAATAATCATATGTGTCCTACTGATAAACATTACAATGAAAAGAGGGTCTGTTAATACAATGAAACCATCAGCAACTGAGGGAAATTAAAGGTGATATGATTCTAAGTTTTTAGAAACCCCAATGTTAAAATTAGCATGCACAGAACATGGTAAATACCAGTGAAATTATAAATTAAAATAATTTGTAATATAAATATTAAAATAAAATGTATAGTAAACATATAGTGTCATGTTTTATGTGTTTGAGCCGCCCCTTGGGGGGTGGGGGTATGTCATGTTTATTCTGTTGGTTCATGTTTTGATTCCATGTCTTTTATTATGAAAAGTTGAGTTCCTGTTTCCCTGGTCATGTGATGTCCTGTTTTCCCTCCATGTTCATGTGCCTTGTTTTCATTAGTTTGTTGTTGCATTTGTTATTATTAGTTCTAGTTTGTCATTGGTTTTAGTTTATTAGTTCTGTTATGTAATTGGTCTATGGTCATTGTCTTGTTATCTAGTTTATAGTTCCATGTATTTAAGCCCTCATGTTGCCATTGTCCTTTGTCGATTGTTGTTTGGTGTAACATTGTCAAGTCAAGTCAAGTCAAGTCATGTTTATGTTTTGTTCCACTTCGCATTGGATTTCACACATCTTGTAAAATAAACTGCCCTGTACATAGGTAAGTATAGTGTGCATGCAGAAACTATGGTTTCGGAAGACACCAAATCATTGAACTATGTTGATAAAGATGGAACTTGCAACCATAGTTGGCTAACAATACTTTTGGGAAATGCACCCCAGACTGGGAGACCAGATAGACCAGCAAACCATCTTAGGCAGGTTTCAGCTGATGTTTTTTGGCAGGGTGGTATAGAAATCCAGACATGGGTTTGAAACTCTTTCTTCAACAGTATTGAATCAGCCCTTCCAGAACTGAAGATACAGGCACAGCAGAACTCATTTGTCCATAGCATGCAGCTAGGCCTAAGGATTAGGAAACCGATTTCTCAAGTGGCACAACCCAATGGGTGAAGGAAAGTTTTGTCAATTAGCAGCAAATAGAGTTAGAGGAGGTCTGATCGATAGCACTGCCGTCCCCAAGCATGCCTACAAAATCTTCCAAAAACAAACCAGGATAACAAAACTAATTATAGCTGACTATGACTTCAGAAAGTTGGTTTGCAGAAACAAGGAGCCTGTAGCAATAAACGCAAGCCAGTGGAAGAGATGAACTGGGACCGGTTCCATGGTGCAATTATTATTATTTCGTTGGCAATATTTTCATGTGTTTTATAAGTTGTAAGATGAACGGTGAAAATCCAAAGAAGGTGCAATTGAGCAGGAATGGGCTGGGAATAGGCATGAGATGGTACCATAGATACCTAGCCAAATATAACAAAGTTGATAACATTGAAATGGACATTACGCCACTAGGTCACTGATAATTTCAGATCAGTACAGACCTACAACTTGTCTAATTGAGGCTAATGTAATTTTATCGAGCAAGCTACTAGGCTACAACAATAGTACGCATGTTTTTTCTGGATAACAAGCCAGTTGCTAATATATAGCTAGGTGCTATCTAAAAATGTAACACTCACACTGCATGGTAAGATACAATTGCATTGCATTCCAAAATCATCATTGTGCCACATTGTCATAATTAATTACAGAATTAGGTATTAGCTGATTACAACTGTATTGTTGTTACTACAGGACACAAACTTTACTGTGTAGGCAGCTGAATTTTAGCGAACTACTCTTAGGCCACTTGAAAGCAATCGTTCACTTTCTTCGTCATGTTAGGTTCACTTAAAACATTTTTTTTTAAAGAAAAATTATCATTACTGTGACAACTTCCCTTACAAAAAACCTTGCCACAAATTTGCCGCCCGTTATTTCCCATTCAAATTAGCTTTTGATTTGCCGCAAATGTTTGCCAGAAGTTTGCAGCTCTTTGCCGGTATTGGTGAACCTCTGGCTAGCCTTTGCAACAATGGACAATTTGCCACAAGTTTGCAAGGCAAGTTTGCGGTAAATTTGTCATGAACTCTCGATTTTCGTAGGGTTACCTTATCTTGCTGAATTGCATGGGCAGATTGTCCCACAAATGTTCAAACATGTTGGAGGTGTTCCCGTGATTCGCTGCCACTTGACCCCGTTAGACTGCAGATAAAGGGTTGGCTGTGTTCCTCCTTTAGCCATGCTTCTTGTCTATGTTGGTTTGTTTACATCATAGTGCCCATGTGTCATTTATGCCATATACATGGAGTGTGTGAATCTTGACTCGTTGATGGGAAAAAAAAAACGATTGTGCAATCAGATAAACATAAACAATTGGTCTAAAAGGTTATCTAGAATTATTTCCTGTATTTTGAGGTGCCCTATGATAACAATGTTGTGCATGTTAATTACCATGATATACCAGGTTACCAAATGCCGCAACATGCCTAACTGGGACTTTAAAAACATCTTGTTGATATATATTATATTCAACATATTTTGTTTAACTTAATTCAAGTGTTCATGTGGTGAAAAGTTAAGTGTTTTACAATAAGAGATTTGAGATTTAAATTCTGATCAAATATTTTGAGAAAGTAGAGGAGGCGTGTTTGAATGCATATATTTTGTTATTTTACAGATTTGATTAGTTTGACCTGTATTGTACAGTGCTATTAATCTAACATCCATTCACCCCACCATGCTTAGTGGTTACCCCTGATGACACAATTAACCTTACGAACAAATCTAAACTAGCCGCAAAATTTGCTGCAAATGTGCCACTCTTTGTGACTCGCTGCATATGTTTGCCAGAAGTTTGCAGCTTTTCGCTGGTACTGGTGTTCCTCCTGCAAACCTTCGGCAACAATCGACAATTTGCCACAAGATTGCCGCAAAGCTCATTTGCATGTGAAAATGATCAGTGGTGAATTCAGCTGCAAATCAAGAGAACATTGCACCAATGCAGCGGAAATGGGATTTGATGACAATGTTCTACATTTTCTCACTTTCAATATTTGACAATTTACTCTTAATAAATTTGGCTTCAAAAGTTGCCCCACCACCAAAAGTCCTGTCGCTCACAATTGCCCGTCCATCTCTGTTTGTGAGTAATCCAGTCCAGAGAAATCAAAATGCCGAGCCATCAGTAAAGAATATAAAGGGTAAACAGTGTACGGGATGGCTGTGGCTCAGGTGGTAGAGCGGGTCGGCTGCCAATCGCAGGGTTGGCGGTTCGACACTGAACCCCAAGTCGCTCCCAGTGGCAGGATAGTGCCTTGCATGGCAGCTCTGCCGTCATTGGTGTATGAGTGTGAGTATGAATGGGTGATTGGGACACAGTGTAAAGCGCTTTGGTGACCTCTAAGGTTAAAAAAAGTGCTATATAAGTGCAGACCATTTACCATTTACTATCTGCAATGTAATGCTCCCATTTAAAGCCAATAAATATCAAATGACTTAATAAGTCATTAGGGACTGTCATTAAGAAGAAAAAAAAGAAGCTTTTCCTGTCGGGATCATCTTAACAATGGCCTCATCAGATTAAGATGAGCTCGATTCATGTCTGAACATCATCACCTCCAGAATCTCAATGGAATCAATAATCACATTTTCTTAATCCATAATACAGTGTTTCCCACAGATCCCAGATCTCATCAGTATCTCATTATAGCGTCTCCATTGTCTTGTTGGCGAGATGAGCTTCGCCTCGCTCGTACTGTCTCATCTGAATATATCAGTGCTATATTCCCTTATGGCTGAAAGTGTGTTTTGTGCATGTGGAGAACTGTGTAATTCTGTTGAGCAGTGTCATTCTTTAAACCAATTACTTTAGACACTCGATGACATGCAGATGAAGTAAAGAAACCATCGGCCAGAGGAAGAAAGAGGAATGGAGAAACAGCTCAGGCTGCGTTCGCAGAGTCACATAGGCTCCAAGTCAAATAGCAGCTATGTTAGAGGATGTATATTAAGCACAGGGGTGCATTTTATTTTGTAATCTGATTAACTGTCCCTGTACTGTATAGCAGTATTATCTCTCCCCCATTATTGGCTTCTAGAACATCCCCTAAAACATATTTTAAAGGCCAGACTGCGTATCCAATATTTATAGTGCAGACAGATAGCAGCAGAAGTGAAAAGGGGCAGCAACAGAGCCATTTGAATGCACAAGTTTACCGAAACTACCCAGTATATTGCATCATTTACAACTAAAAATACAAATCACTTTTGGAGCCACCTTGTGGACATTTCACCTCAATATGACTTCCAGTTTTGGACACTGGGGGCAGTGTTTTGGATTTCAGTAAGCACAAACCGATATCAGCTGCAGAACTTTCGACTCCTGTCACCGAATTCACAGAATGATAAAATATGATGAAATATACATTAAGACATTTTATATTGGCAAGTGTAACAGTTAAAAGGTCAGGCAAGGAGGAGGGCATGCGTCGTCATGGCCCGGCCACGCCTTCCTCCTCATCACAGTCCTCTGCCGCTCGGTTCAGGCCGGGGAGACCTCCGGCATGATATACTCCCCTCCTGGAGGGGGGGGTGTTGCCTTTCTGGCAGTCCTTCCACCGGCAGGTCTTCCCCACCTCTCTTGAGTCCTGGGAGAGACAAGGGGAGGGAGAGGGGAGGGGGACAGCATGAGGGGGAGAGACAGAGAGAGGAGAGAGAGAGACATGTGGCTCGCCGGTCCCTGGACACACTGTCGCCTGGTCCTTGGCCAGATGGGCAGCGGTGCAGCGGTCCTCCGGGCAATGGCACTGGACATCGCCTGCCGGCAGATGTCAGCGGCTCCTCCGCCTCCTGGTGGCCAACAGCGAGCTCCTTCTCCCTGGCAGCGGCTTCTCCACTCTAGGCGGTCGGCAGCAAGCTCCTCCGCCACCTGGCGGATGGCAGCGGCTTCTCCACCTCCTGGTGAGCTAATTCAGCGCCGGCCGTGCGCCATCACGGACCAGCCACGTGCTCCACCTAGTCACGGCGAGCTAAGACAGAATATTATGGCCTCCTAAGACTTCCAGTATACTGTATATTTACTGCACTAGTAGTAATCACTTTTATGGTGCTTTGTCATTGCATGAAAAAAAGTAGCAGTATGTTCTTGAAAATTTCTCCTAGTGTTACTCAGAAGAAAAGAAGCCATTAAAAAGATAGTTAGGTTGTGTAAATGATGACATAATTTTTCTCTAAAGGGTTAGTTCACCCGAAAATAGAAATTCTATCATAATTGAATCAACCTCATGACTTTACTTGCTTGTGTGGAACACAAATGAATATATTTTGAAGAATGTAGATGCTGCTGAAAAAAAAAGTAAAGAAAAAAACAGAGAATGTAAATAATGAACATTTTTGGGTGAAATTGCCCTTTAAGATTTTGTGTTTCTTTACTGTTTTGCTATGAGAAACTGAATCAAAGTGTGTACAGGAGCATGTGTGTTTAACATTATTCTTGGCTGCATGTACTCACACACACACACACACACACACACAACAAACAACCGCTAACATCACAGCAGCGACACACAAAGAGCCTGCTGGAAGTAACCTATGCAGCCAGCATGTTAATGTCATCCAGCATTAAGAAGTCGTGTACGTGCAAGTGTGTGTGTTTGTATGAGTGTGTTTACCCCTCAGCGTCATGACAAACAGAGGACTGAAAGCCGCCCAGTGGTCGTGTTAGATGTGCTGTTCTCTTTAGATTGGGTGAATACCTGCCAATCGCTCCCCGTGGCTCTTATAAACCTCATGATCTGCTGCTTTGCAAATTTGTGTTTCCACTCTCGTTAATATTTATGCTGCTATTAAACATTAATGTCTAGAGCAGTGTTATGACAGACCCTCCAATAAAACTTGACTTATTCAACTTTATCTTTGTAAAGTTGCTATCTGTCCCATGGCTGCCTTGTTATTCTGCAATTTACCATCCAAAGACAGGATAAAAGGAGCATGATTATCATACCAATGTGTATGTGTGTGTGTGTGTGTGTGTGTGTGTGTGTGTGTGTGAGTGTGTGTGTATGTGAGTGTGTGTGTGTGTGTGTGTGTGTGTGTGTGTGTTAGTGTGTATTTGTAACCAAAGTGACTTTAGCAGCTCTGTAAATGGTCTATTTATGAGAATCTGTCTGCTGTACACTCATGTTGTATTAAATGCACGTGTGTTTGTGTAATGTTGATATATCATTTACTTTACCCTGTATCTCAGCAGTGGGTACCAGAGTGCAGGTCAAGTGAGGTCACCTTCCCTGCCTTAATGTCCCATCTGAAAAAACAAGGACATATTTGTTGGGGGCAGAGATGTGCTTGTGTGTGTGTATGTGCGTGTATAACTATAGTTTGGGAACAATTATATGTGTGTGTGTGTGTGTGTTTTAATTACCTATAATTTGTAGACCAAGTTGTCACCATAAGTTAGCTAAATCTGACAAAACCTCACTTAAGGGAAATCCTCAAAGATAAATATGATTCATAAAAAAATTATATTTTAGGGTTTGACTGTAGTTATTTTAATAGCTTTATTAAAATAAAGAAAAGAAATGGAGGTCAATGCTATGTCCCCGTTCAAATAAATGTGTGTGTCACATTGCACAGGAAAGGTTTTTAAGTGATGATGTCTTGATAACTGGTTTCTTTCTCGTGGGGGTCTTAATAACTTTTCAGTTGATCCATTTACCTCATGTTCTCTTTTCTTTTTCCTGACCTTCTCTCTTTTCTCACTCTGATGTGACAGATGCGACAGGTAAGAGAGACTGACGGGGCTGTGTAACGCAAAGAGCGTCTGTGTTCACGCACGTTCCCAGTATCCTGCTGGGCTTTAAACAGCAGGTTATCTCCTCTTAGCTTCTGCTGAACAAACAGACTTTTTATGGGGCCACAAACAGACTCTCTAAGACAAACACATAAGTAAACATATCTGACCCTTCCTAAGTGCTGCATAAATGATGGAATGTCCACTTAAGCACAAACCCATCCACACACACATAAACACATTTACCTAGATATTTATTTACCTATATATATATATATACCTCTCCACTGGCCAATATACACACAAACAAAAACACAGACATACACAGAGCAGTGTTGAATGACGTGGATTAGGAGGTACAAAAAGGAGAGTTAAATGTTAAAAACCTCTGATGAAAGATGTGCACACAGAGCCATTCCTGCCAGGCGTGTGTTTGTGTGTGTGTGTGTGTGTGTGTGTGTGTGTGTGTGTGTGTGGAACGTATAGGTTGACCGCTTACATAAATTCTTCAATGAATTCATTTTAGTTTGATGTTGCTGGAGAAGATTTACAGTGATGAAGGTCAGGCTGGAATAGTGTGGCGTATGTGAAAGAGAATGCATTTAACAAGCAACGACTGACTTATTTTTCATAAAATTATTGAAATATTTTAGTCCCTTTCCTTATTTTACCCAAGAAAAACCACACACACACACACACACACACACACACACACACACACACGTTGGTGCGGCTATCCTTATGAGGACTCTCTATAGACATAAATATTTTTAGACTGAACGAACTATGGGTTCTATCTCCTAAACCCAACACAACCCCTAAACCCAACACATCCCCTAAACCCAACGCACACCCTAAACCCAACGCACACCCTAAACCCAACACAACCCCTAAACCCAACACAACCCCTAAACCCAACACAACCCCTAAACCCAACGCACACCCTAAACCCAACGCACACCCTAAACCCAACACAACCCCTAAACCCAACACAACCCCTAAACCCAACACAACCCCTAAACCCAACACATCCCCTAAACCCAACGCACACCCTAAACCCAACACAACCCCTAAACCCAACACAACCCCTAAACCCAACGCACACCCTAAACCCAACGCACACCCTAAACCCAACACAACCCCTAAACCCAACACAACCCCTAAACCCAACACAACCCCTAAACCCAACACATCCCCTAAACCCAACGCACACCCTAAACCCAACGCACACCCTAAACCCAACACAACCCCTAAACCCAACACATCCCCTAAACCCAACGCACACCCTAAACCCAACGCACACCCTAAACCCAACACAACCCCTAAACCCAACGCACACCCTAAACCCAACGCATCCCCTAAACCCAACGCAACCCCTAAACCCAACACAACCCCTAAACCCAACACATCCCCTAAACCCAACGCACACCCTAAACCCAACGCACACCCTAAACCCAACACAACCCCTAAACCCAACACAACCCCTAAACCCAACGCACACCCTAAACCCAACACAACCCCTAAACCCAACACAACCCCTAAACCCAACGCACACCCTAAACCCAACACAACCCCTAAACCCAACACAACCCCTAAACCCAACACAACCCCTAAACCCAACACATCCCCTAAACCCAACGCACACCCTAAACCCAACGCACACCCTAAACCCAACACAACCCCTAAACCCAACACATCCCCTAAACCCAACGCACACCCTAAACCCAACGCACACCCTAAACCCAACACAACCCCTAAACCCAACGCACACCCTAAACCCAACGCATCCCCTAAACCCAACGCAACCCCTAAACCCAACGCATCCCCTAAACCCAACACAACCCCTAAACCCAACGCAACCCCTAAACCCAACGCATCCCCTAAACCCAACACATCCCCTAAACCCAACACAACCCCTAAACCCAACACAACCCCTAAACCCAACACAACCCCTAAACCCAACACATCCCCTAAACCCAACGCACACCCTAAACCCAACGCACACCCTAAACCCAACACAACCCCTAAACCCAACACATCCCCTAAACCCAACGCACACCCTAAACCCAACGCACACCCTAAACCCAACACAACCCCTAAACCCAACGCACACCCTAAACCCAACGCATCCCCTAAACCCAACGCAACCCCTAAACCCAACACAACCCCTAAACCCAACACATCCCCTAAACCCAACGCACACCCTAAACCCAACGCACACCCTAAACCCAACACAACCCCTAAACCCAACACAACCCCTAAACCCAACGCACACCCTAAACCCAACACAACCCCTAAACCCAACACAACCCCTAAACCCAACGCACACCCTAAACCCAACACAACCCCTAAACCCAACACAACCCCTAAACCCAACACAACCCCTAAACCCAACACATCCCCTAAACCCAACGCACACCCTAAACCCAACGCACACCCTAAACCCAACACAACCCCTAAACCCAACACATCCCCTAAACCCAACGCACACCCTAAACCCAACGCACACCCTAAACCCAACACAACCCCTAAACCCAACGCACACCCTAAACCCAACGCATCCCCTAAACCCAACGCAACCCCTAAACCCAACGCATCCCCTAAACCCAACACAACCCCTAAACCCAACGCAACCCCTAAACCCAACGCATCCCCTAAACCCAACACATCCCCTAAACCCAACACAAC
The DNA here is from genome assembly GCA_032164185.1 of Moxostoma hubbsi. Classification (NCBI taxonomy): domain Eukaryota; kingdom Metazoa; phylum Chordata; class Actinopteri; order Cypriniformes; family Catostomidae; genus Moxostoma; species Moxostoma hubbsi. The sequence continues at coordinate 1,839,114 of JAVLUX010000047.1, read as the reverse complement.
CCCTAAACCCAACACAACCCCTAAACCCAACACATCCCCTGAACCCAACGCAACCCCTAAACCCAACGCATCCCCTAAACCCAACACAACCCCTAAACCCAACGCAACCCCTAAACCCAACACATCCCCTAAACCCAACACATCCCCTAAACCCAACGCAACCCCTAAACCAACGCAACCCCTAAACCCAACACACCCCCTAAACCCAACACAACCCCTAAACCCAACGCACCCCCTAATCCCAACGCATCCCCTAAACCCAACGCATCCCCTAAACCCAACGCAACCCCTAAACCCAACGCATCCCCTAAACCCAACGCAACCCCTAAACCCAACCCCTAAACCCAACACAACCCCTAAACCCAGCGCAACCTCTAAAACCAACACATCCCCTGAACCCAACGCATCCCCTGAACCCAACGCACCCCCTAAACCCGACACACCCCCTAAACCCGACACAACCCCTAAACCCGACACAACCCCTAAACCCAATGCATCCCCTAAACCCAACACAACCCCTAAACCCAACACACCCCCTAAACCCAACACAACCCCCTAAACCCAACACACACCATGTCACAGCCAAGTGTTTCAAGCCTCATCTGTGCCCCAGAGCCAGTTTTGCCAGCCTTGTCTGACCACAGAGGTTGTTCCCAAATCTCTGTCAGTGTTCACGTCCAAAGAGGTCTTTCCCAAGTCTTTGCCCATGGAGGTTGTTCCCAAGTCTCTGTCAGTGTTCACGATTGAAGAGTTCATTCCCAGTTCTCTGCCCATGTTCCACCATGGTCTCCACTGCCTGTGTCTCAAATCCTCGAGCCTTTCATGGCTCCATTTTCTATGGCTCTGCACCTTAAGCTGCCACCTCCTGCTACCAGATCTCCTCCTGTCACAGTCCCAGATCTATGGCCGCCACCCAGGCCTCCTGACCTAGTTCCGGACCTGTGGCTGCCTCCCAGGCCACCTGACCCTATCCTAGCTTTATGGCTGCCACCCTGGTCTCTTGACCTAGTCTCTGCCATGTGGCTTATCTCCCAGGCCTCCTGACCCTGTCCCCACTCTGTGGCCTCCTCCCAGGCCTCCTGACCCAGTCCTTGCCCTGTGGCCACCTCCCAGGCCTACCGACACTATCCCAGCCCTGAGGCCACCTCCCAGACCTCCTGACCCAGTCTCTACCCCGAGGAGGGTGCCCCCCAGACCTCCGGACCAAATCCTTACCCTGGGGTCTCCTCCCTGGCCACCTGGTCATCTTCCGGGTCCCCTTCCTCACCAGTATCTTCCTGCCCTCCTCAGCCATCTTTGGGGCACCAGGAGTTGCCCCATCTGTTCCTGTTTTCCATTCACTCATTAGCTCTTGTTTGTATATATACCCTCTAGTTTTTGCATTCCCTTGTCAGTTGTTGTTTGTTGTTTTGACTGTCATAATTTTTATTAAAGCCTGCACTTAAATCCTACATCTCCTGTCTCCTCTCAGCAACCATTTGTGACAAGTAGCACAGTCTTTGTTTTTTAAAGTGCACACTGGGTTTCAGAAAAATGTTGCACTAACACAAATGTCTTTTGGCAACTTGTGAGTTTCACATTTTGTGGCATGTCAGTAAGTTTATAGCTAGCTCATTTAGTAACAGTAACTTAACCTGTTAATACGCAATTTCCCCGCACGTAGTAGTGACGTCACTCTGCTTACATTTAATATATAATTTTCAGTATATAAATGTAATTAATGTTAACAAATGTACATCTTGTCAAGTGTTCAACATTGATATCCGATCTCTGTTTCACGACAGCAATGCTCCAGAAACAGCGATTGAGTTATTTGTGCAGGAGTACAAATGAAAACATGCAATATCAAAACAGGACTTTTATTATGAAAACACGATCGCCAGATGAATCCAGTTCAACACACTTGAGTCAATCGTCCATGACAAGCGTTCATTGAAAAACATCCAATCGCACTTTTTGTCTATAAAAGTGATAAATCTGAGAAACGAGATCTTGCCTGAAAGAATTACCCTTCGTCATGCATCGTCCTGAAAAGGACATTCAACGTCAGCTGTGTATTTGCTCTTTTAGTGAAAATATTCAGTTTTAGCAGTGCTGTCGAAGCGCCCAGGGGGCAAAGCTGCACTGCCGTGCAAAGAAGGAGAAAGCTGCTGATATGCTCCGTAGGATCCAACAGCGTAAGCTCTGCAGAGGTGATTGGAACAGAAGTGATCTCGGCTCGCTGATCGCACAACCGCTCGGCTCTGAAGAAGAAATCTGAATGAACAGATGCACGATTCCCTCCTTTTATAACCGTATGTCCAGAGGAGGGACATGCAAATTCTGTCTGGCAATTTCTCATTGGCCTTTTCTCAAGTTCAGAGGTAACCGAGGCCTTCAAGATATCCCCTAGTATCGCTTCATTCGACACAACATCAAAGTAAGTGACAGATGGGGAACATTTATTATTATCATTTATTTATTATTATTTCTGGGTTGTTTGGTACTTTTATTATTGTTTATTTAGATTATAAAAACATGTTCAGCACAAAATATTTCCATTACTATAAACTTCAGCTTCTCTAACTTTAAAAAATAACAACATTTATTAATCCTGAAACTTGTGAAATAAAGTCCAAAGTGTCTCTTTCAAAAGATACTACAACTGTGTCCGTACTCCAAAGGGTCCCCCGTCATTTTCATGGTTTGTGCTCAAAAAGTTAATGAACTAGATTGAAACTTGCTGATTTTGCAGTGAAGTGCATGCACTGTGCTTTTGCATTGTGTGAATGGGTAGCTCTTTTTGCCCTCAAGGAAAGGTGCAACTGATCTTCAGCACACACACACACACACACACACACAAGAAGTAACACATGCAAATAACATTCTCGCTTTGTTTCTTTCACAAGAAACTCATTCAGAATGTGTGCATACCCTCCACCTCCACAAATTAATGCTTATGTTTAAATTTATGAACGAACTTATCAGCATCTTGTACCAAAAAGCGGATTTAAACATTACATTTGTGACAATAGTCCTCTTAAACATTCCACATTATAAAAAGATCAAAACACTTTTAAAATTAGGGCACATTTTAAACGCAGTATTAGTGTAACATGCTCTAGTTGAGCTGCAAGGATGTGCTTATATTGTTTACAGAATAATTGAGTTTAATTATTTGCCTGACGCGTCAGGCTTTGTTTTGTTATGTCTGCAAGTCTGTTGGGCCTGATATCACTCGTCGAGGTGGCGTGGGAAGGTGCATGTAAACCTGAGTGACACGTGTATGGAGGTTAAAAAAATTGTTCTCGCAAAAATGAAAATCCTCATATAATTTACCCAGACGTGTATGACGTTCATTCTTCTGCATAACACAAACTAAGATTGTTAGAAGAATATGTCAACCTCTGTAGGTCCATAATATGTAAATACATTGTGGCAAGTCCTTTCAAGCACCAAAAATCACATAAAGCAAGCATTAAATAAATCCATCCATCCAGACTCCAATGGTTAAATCCAAATCTTCAGGAGCTATATGATAGGTGTGGGTGAGAAACAGATCAATAAATCCTACATAACATTCTGAAAGTGAGAGTAAAATAAAGGATTTAAATATTGATCTGATTGTATCGCTTCAGAAAACATATATTAAACCACTGGAGTCGTATGGAAACAAGTATATCACAAAAAAAAAAACAAGTTTTATATTATGCAGTATATTTGTAAAAATGTAAATCTAGAATAAAGTGATCAATTATGACATAACTTGTCATGCTTTGTCAAAGTACAACCCAATACCAATCGCCGACTTACTGACAAGCACCACGTTCCATTAGACATTTTTGCATCAATTCAGATGTTTACTTTTCTCATGGTGCTACTGATAGCATTTTCCATCAGCAGCCTCAGAGATACAAGTTCTGGTCCCACAAAGAACAAGGAAGAAGTCACTTTTACATAATCAATCATGAGCACGGTTTGGAGATTGGAGTTTCTCTCTAAGATAAAATGTTATTCTTTACACCCCTGACAGATAGTTTTTTAGTGTTGGGGTTTGGGTTAGGGTGTATGGTAAATAAATTCCTCTTCACTGACATGCTTGTATTTACAACTAAAAACAATCCGCTTTTGGAGCCCCTCTGTGGAAATTTCACCTGAAACTAGACATCACACGTGCCCATACCTAACAACACTTCCCACTTTGACCACTGGGTACAGTGGTTTAATTTGGGTAAGCACAGACCGATATCAGCTGAAGAACTTTTGACCTATTGTCGGCGAATTTACAGTGAGATCAGTCTGTAAAACATGCAGTATTACTAACTTCCAACATTAACTGTAGAAATTTTATCCATCCATCCATCCATCTTCAACCGCTTATCCGAAGTCAGGTCGCGGGGGCAGCAGCTCCAGCAGGGGGCGCCAAACCTCCCTATCCCGAGCCACATTACCCAGCTCTGACTGGGGGACCCCGAGGCGTTCCCAGGCCAGTGTGGAGATGTAATCTCTCCACCTAGTCCTGGGTCTTCCCCGAGGCCTCCTCCCAGCTGGACGTGCCTGAAACACCTCCCTAGGGAGGCGCCCAGGTGGCATCCTTACCAGATGCCCAAACCACCTCAACTGACTCCTTTCCACGCAAAGGAGCAGCGGCTCTACTCCGAGCTCCTCACGGATGACTGAGCTCCTCACCCTATCTCTAAGGGGAAATCCATTTCGGGTGCTTGTACTCGTGACCTAGTTCTTTCGGTCATGACCCTGCCTTCATGACCATAGATGAGGGTAGGAACAAAAATTGACCGGTAGATCGAGAGCTTTGCCTTCCGGCTCAGCTCTCAGCGATAGAGCGAGTGCAATACCGCCCCCGCTGCCCCGAATCTCCGGCCAACCTTCCGCTCCATTGTCCCCTCACTCGTGAACAAGACCCTGAGGTACTTCAACTCCATCACTTGGGGCAATACCTCCTTCCCTACCCGGAGTACGCACTCCATCGGTTTCCTGCTGAGAACCATGGCCTCAGATTTAGAGGTGCTAATCCTCATCCCAGACACAGCTCTCGCTTTGGATGTACAGGGATTGGATCGCCCTAAGAAGGGACCCCCCCACCCCGTACTCCCACAGCACCTCCCACAGTCTCTCCAGGGGACCCGGTCATACGCCTTCTCCAGAGCATACTCCCAGACCCCCTCCAGGATCCTTGCGAGAGTAAAGATCTGGTCCGTCGTTCCACGGCCAGGACGGAACCCGCTTTGTTCCTCTTCAATCCGAGGTTCGACAATCGGCCAAACCCTCCTCTCCAGCACCTTAGAGTAAACTGTACTTTGTAGAATTGTAATTTTTTTTTCAATATTTGAGAACCCTTCCTCTAACACACTAAATAAACACATAACACCAACATGTTGACATACACATGCTAGCAAGTTAAGCCCCATTTACACCTTGCATAAACACGTGTTTCATATCCGGATATTATCTGGATAGTCTTTAGCTGGATTGTATTTACACCTTGAAGTCAAATGCATTTCTACTGTGATCGGATAGAGAATCTTTGATGGATAATTCAAGTGCTTTCCATTGCTTTGACAGTCAGGGTTTTTCCTAAATTGAAATATTTTTGGTGCATGCAAAAGCAAAACGTCTGGTCGCAAATTTAATGATATTCGTCTTGCGTTTGGCAATTTGTATGTGTATAATGCGCTAGTGAAGCCTGGTTTCATGTGAGTGTTGTGGGTGATTATAAACAGGAGAGACGAGATATTTTTTAATGTAAAAGTTCATGGTATATTGTTCATGGTTCGGGTGACAAGATAGCAAGATGTTAGTGTCTGTTGTGTACTTCACATTGTGATGGCAGAAGAAGACACAAACACAGCACTTTAAATTAAGATGACTGTAGCTTAAGCACATTATTAATTACTTCCGTTGTTGTATCCGGATAACAAAAATGCATGTACATTTACACCTCCATTGATGTGGTCAGAATCCGTGCCTGACAACCTAGATTCATGTCTTGGGTACATTTACGCCTGCCACTGAATGTGGTCAAGAGTAATCCAGTAGCAATTGGATCACCGAAAAGGCATGTTAATGCAAGTTGTAAATGGGGCCTTAATGCGAGCACCAAAGCAATCAGATTTGCATTCAGCTTTTCCACCCTCTTTGAATCTGGCGGAACAGATAACACCATTCCTAGGATTTCCTTTCTGTTCTTTTCTCATTTTCTCTCTTCTCCATGATTCTGTTCCCTCATTCCCTGCAAGAGTTGTCAAAATTAGATATGGCAGGGTGTTAAACCAAATCGTTTGAGTGTAGAGAATTGCCCAACCAACAGAGTTGCTTGATATGTCTGCCTAACCAAAGATTTTCACATTTGGCCTCCATGACAGTTACTATAATGTCATGCCTCTTAAAAAGGAAGTCTCAAAAATGTCCCTGCTCAAAAGATCAGCTCAGACCATCACAAACTCATATGCTGATCCTGCTGGTTTATGCTGGTCTAGCAGGCATACCAGAATAGCAATGATGTTCACCAGCAAATCGTAGCTGGATGACCCGCATGTTGATGCTTCTGGTGATGCTGGTTGAACAAGAATGTCTTGACTAAATTAGTCACAAAGACTTTTTGGATCACCCACACACCAGCATCCAAAATACAACATGCGCTAGTGACCAGCAGGTCTTCAACAGAGTTGTTTTTGATAAATAAACCGAGCTGTTGTGTCTAATTGTTTTTAATGCTAATGAAACATTCTTAAGTTTAAGAGTTTGTGAGTTTGTTTGAACAGATCAGACAAAGAGAGAGACTCGTTAGCGCCGTGATAAAGTCCATGCTGACAAGCTGTCGTTATAGTTTCCTGTCATCCTGTTTTCAGTGTTCGCCACACTTCATTCATCCACAAACCTAAAGGTCACAGGTCATTCTACTTCACTGCTCCAACCCAGAGGCCAGAGGTCAACATCTCCTTTCAGCATGGCACAAGACACTGTAGACAAGCATGAGATAACAACGCAATCCAGATGTGTGATAATAAAGAGAGGAAGAGAGAGAGAGAGTTAAGGTCTAGTACAATCCTGAAGCATCCCAGTGGGGTAGACATAACTCCTAAAATGGCACCTTTGTTGTCGGCATGGTAACATCCATGGAAACAGAATGTGGGCGGAGTCAGGGGGTGTCGGGAGTGGAATCGGCTCCATAGCTAATGAGCAGCTGCTAGCAGTTTCTCTGCAGGACAGCAGAGAGGCAGAAATTATACTTCAAACTCTTTCAAATGAAATGATATGATAACAAAGACTCCTGGGGCATTGTATGTTTTCTGGAACGTGTTTGGACAGGGGGTGCGACTCCTCCCGGTAATTAATCACACACATACCCACACATTGCTTTCATACCTCTCGCACTGTGGCAGAATGTGTGTGTAAGCGCTGTCTCTCCTTCACAAATGCAATTAATCTGAAATGAATAATAAAGCCTGAGATGCAGCAGATGAGAGAAAGATATTCGCCATGTTTTTAGAAGTCACACACGCACACTTATACTCATTCAGGGGCATCTGAACTCATATTCCGACACTTCATCAGTTTTCCTTTACACGCCCTTTCTAGCCTTTTTTTTTTCTGACACCCACTCTCTCTTCCTGAGTATTTTCAGCATTTTTTCCACTCTTTTTTTGGCATCATTCCTCTCACGGGGGCAACTTGACAATCCAGTACATGCCAAGAACAAGAGAGAGAGAAAAAGCAAGAGAATCCTGCAGCATTCATCTATGATAATTAAAAGTCATAAATCTATGATGGTATTTGGCTTTGGGCCTAGAGAACTTATGTTCTTCAAAGAAACATGGAGACAAACCTCAAACACAATCGATACACACACACACACACACACACACACACACAGACTTGAGTATTGATTCTAAAGGCTACACACACTCTGCCTTTGAAGTCAAAAAGATGTAGTCCCATAATGGATAAAAGGAAGTATATTTCTGATGACTCGTCCCTCCCGCTGTTGCTTGGGGAGGGGGGGGGGGGTTCTCTAACTTTCTATCACTGAGCGAGGAGGGAGGGAGAGCTGGAATGAAGAAGAGAGCTGAAAGACAGGGCCTCATTGTTTACACGAGGGCACCAGGGTTGAACTGACGTGAGCATTCATCTTTAATATTTATGGTTAAAATATAAACCGGTTGAACCGTGTTGACAGACACACACATACCGCCTCTTTCTCTTTTCTCTCTTTCACTTCACACTTGCATTGTAATGCTGCCAGCTAGGACTGAGGAATTACAGATGTCATCTGGTTGGAAAAGGTAAAAAGACACGATAAATAGAGAGCGGAAAAGAATGACAGAAACGGACCTGAAAACAAATTAAATCAATAAATCAATAACTCCCTGTGTCATTTCCTCTCGAGAGTCAAGAACTTTTAAAAAAAATGGTTTTTTTTTTGTGTTTTTTTTACAGTGAATGCCAATTCATCAATATAAACACATTTCCAAGCAGGTCCAAAAGTAATCATTTCTTCTGAGGTCTGTGAGCCGGAGAGAGACTCAACAAGCCAGTATTGTTCAGTCATGCATAAATACTGAACTGCCAGGACACTGCACAAATTTAATGCACCTACGATACAACAAATAAAATAAAAAACACTAGTTATTTTCCAGGTGAGCTTCCTCCTAAGTCAGCAATCTAACTGTCATGGAACGTCACTGATGTGACAATTTTAGAAAAAGTGCTCCTCACATGGAGACTCACAATTGTTTTCTATACAGTTTGATTTTAGCATTTTACTCTAATAAGCTGAAAAATATTTTGCACACACAAATATGGCTTAAAATAATTAATTTTAATTAGATTGATCTATTTGTATTTTTACTTTACTGCAAAAAAAATAAAAAATACAAATAAAGATTTTAGGTACACCTGTAGACATTCTTATTCATGCAAATATCGAATCAACCAATCGTGTGGCAGCAGTGCAATGCATATAATCATGCAGATACGGGTCAGGAGCTTCAGTTGAAGCTCAGGAGTGACGTCACTCTGTTTACAATACAATATATAATTTACCGTCTATAAATGTAATTAATGTTAACAAATGATGCATTTTTTCAAGGGTTGAACATTGATATCCGATCTCTGAAGTCTCATTCACACTTTCAGTACCCAGTCAGACTCATAGTAGGTGGAGCATCAGGTGGAGAAGCACAAGGTCAACCTGGCCTCTGAGAATCTAACAAAAATCTATTGAATCCTTTCTGGTATTCCCAAAATTTAGTGGTTATTGACTCAAGTTGCATTTTATTTAAATTGCGTCTCAATATTGGGGAAAATATTTCTACTATCCGCTGAGCTTGGGCTGTAGCCCAAGTTGATGGGCTTTTGGGCCTACTAGGACCTTGACAAACAAATCTGTCACCATCAACATTTGCAACTTTCATCAGCTTCTGGTACATCCTGGTAAGACACATTATGCCTCCTAAAAATGCTAAAACATCTCCTTGTGAGGAAGATGCTGTTGTCACAATGAGTGTACTCTCCCAGTTAATGGAGCAGCAGAGAGGGATATATAAAGACATGTTATTGCAGCAGCAAGATAACTTCAAATGTTTCATTCAGCTGATCATGGATGGAACTAACAAAAGATTGGATGGTGTTATCAGAGATGTACAGGAGCTGAAGACCAGCTTGGAATTTACCCAAACAAAGTTTGAAGAGGAGAAGATGGGATGCACTGAGATTGAGTCAAAGATAAGGGCATTTGAGACAAACATTACTACTTCCAAGCAGGAATTGGATGCAATGTTCAACAAGCTTGAGTACATTGAAAACCAGAACAGGAGAACAAATATTTTAATTGATGGCATTGCTGACGAGAAAGGAGAGAATTGGTGTTTTCAAAAAACTTGGGCTTAGATGGAATAAATATGGACATTGAGCGGGCCCAGAGACTTGGTCAGTTTCAGGAGAGGGGAAGGCCAAGGAAAATTGTTGTCAAACTTCTTCGCATTAAAGATAGAGAGCTGATTCTTTCTTTTGCCAAGAAATTAAAGGGCACTAAGATCTACATTAATGAAGATTTCTCTGAAGCTGTGCAATTGAGGAGGAAAGAGTTGTGGCCGAAGGTGAAAGCTGCTAGAGAGAGAGGTGATAAAGCGAGTTTGAAGTATGATAAACTGATTATCACCCCAAGGGATGGACAAAGTCAGTTATTGTCTTAATGAGCTTTAAAGCTGAATTTTATATATGTTTGTGTACATGCATGTGTGTCTGTGTGCAGGACTTATATGTATGTAGCCTACTTGATGAAGTTATAATAACTTAGGGTACAAGATATTTAACTAGATTATAATATAGGACTTATTTACTTTTAATTAATATGACTAGAATAAATAAATTACCTAAAGGTTTAATCCTTGCACATATTAATATATGTAGTCTAAGGAACAAAATTCAAGATCTGTCTTTATTTTTGCAACTGAACAAAATAGACATACTTATGATTTCTGAAACTCATCTGGATCACTTCATAGACAATTCAGATGTTGATATAGGGGGGTTTTCAATGTATAGAAATGATAGAAACAGGTTTGGAGGAGGTGTGGCCATTTATATACGGGATCATTTCCCTGTTAAACTGAGACAGGACTTAATGGTTGATGATGTTGAAGTGTTATGGTTACAGGTACATCTTCCTCATTTAAAACCTATTATTATTGGTTGTTGTTATAGGCCACCTAGTGCCAGGATAGAGTATGTAAATAGTTTATGTAATATGCTAGATAAAGTGACTGAGGAAAACAGAGAGCTATACTGGTTGGGTGATCTAAATATCGATTGGCTGTCTGATAATTGTCCTATGAAGAACAAGCTTAAAACCATGACAGACACCTGTGGTTTATCTCAATTAATGGATCAACCAACAAGAATTTCTAGTAACAATACAGGAATTTTAACATCAAAATGTATTGATCATATTTACACTAATAATCCTGATATGTGCTCAATACCCATTTCTGAAACAGTTGGCTTTAGTGATCACAACTGTATTGCTGTCTCCAGGAGAACTAAGTTACCTAGAGCCTGTCCTAAAATTATTATGAAAAGATCTTATAGGGTATTTAATGAGGAGAGTTTTCTAAATGAAATGGAGAATATTAAATGGAATTTGATAAGTGACATTGATGATGTTGATGCATCCCTTAATTTATTTATGGATTGTTTTATGAGAGTTGTAAACAATCATGCCCCATTAAAGAAATTTACAGTTAAAGCTAAAAGTGCTCCTTGGGTGGATACTGATTTAAGGAGCTTAATGGCTCAAAGGGAAGAGGCTAAAAAGGTTGCGGTTATTTCTGACTCTCTTAAGGACAGAAAATTTTATTGTATTTTAAGGAATCAGGTGACCAAGGTGAATAGAGAGAAAAAGAAAGAATATTTTAAGAAGAGAATTGATGACAGCGGTACAGATAGTAAGAGAATCTGGAATGTACTCAATGAAATCATGGGTAAAAAATCAACTTGTACTTCTTTTGTTGAATTGAATGGAGTTTATTTGACTAAGCCAATACAGATTGCAAATTATTTTAATGATTATTTTGTTAATAAGGTTTCTGACTTTAGAGAGTCAATGAAATACACTCTTGATTCCATCTCAGATGAGCTAATTGAAAGGTGTATTATGAAAGATAAACGGTGTAGTTTTGAATTTCATCAGGTTAATGTGGTGCAGGTGGAAATGTTGTTGAGATCTTTGACTGTTGGTGGGTCTGCTGGTACAGACAACTTGGATAGTCGGCTGTTGAAGTTATCAGCTGGACATATTTCTAAACCAATCTGTCACATTTTCAACAGATGTCTGATTAGTGGTGTGTGTCCAAAACTTTGGAAGGAGGGTAAGATAATTCCTTTACCCAAAGACACAAAATCAACTTTCTGTGGTCCAAATAGTAGGCCTATTAGCATCTTGCCTATTCTAAGTAAATTATTGGAAAAGATTGTATTTGAGCAATTGCAAGATTACTTTTCTAACAATGATTTGACTACGATGTTTCAGCATGCTTATAGGTATGTTCATTCCACCTGCACTGCAATGACACAAATGTCGGATAGCTGGCTAACATCAATTGATAACTCAATGCTAGTGGGTACACTACTACTAGACTTCAGTGCTGCCTTCGATGTGATTGACCATGAAATTTTGATTTCTAAGCTTATTAGTTATGGTTTTACTTTCTCAGCAATCAAGTGGTTTAAGAGCTATTTGTCGGAGAGGTCGCAAAGAGTTTATTTTAATGGTGCACTATCTAGTAGCAAGTCCTTGGATTGTGGTGTTCCTCAAGGAAGTTGCCTAGGACCTTTGTTATTTTCAATTTTTACAAATGATATGCCGTATATACTCAGTAAGGCTACATTGACTATGTTTGCTGATGATTCTACTCTTTATTATGCAGCCCCTACATGTTCAGAGATTAATCAGGTTCTGTCTTGCGAGATTAGCAAATTGTATTATTGGATCAAAACAAATAAACTTGTTCTAAATATTTCAAAAACTGTGAGTATAATATTCGGTTCTAAGTATAGATTATCTGATAATCCTAAAATTAATATACAAGTAAATGGTCAAAATGTACAGCAAGTAAAAAAGGTGAAGCTTCTGGGACTTTGGCTCGACTCCACATTGTCATGGTCTGATCACATCAACAAAGTTGTTGTTAAAATGGGTAGAGCTGTTGCAGTAGTGCGTAAATGTGCACAGTTTTTAAAATTACAGTTGTTTAGTCGTGTTGTCTGTACATTGGTTTTGTGTCATTTGGATTACTGTTCTGTTGTATGGTCTTCTGCATCAAGCAGTCATTTAAAAAAATTACAAGTGGCGCAAAATAAGGCTGCAAGACTGGTTCTTGGTTGTTCTTCGAGGACTAGTGTTGCAGAGATGCATGAATGTCTTGCTTGGCTGGTGGTCAAGCATAGACTATCTGTTAATATGTTAGTATATTTTCATAGAATTATTAACATTCGGATTCCTAAATTTCTTTATGATAATATAATTTATTGTTCTGATATGCATTCACATTACACAAGAGGGGTGAATAGTCGACAGATTTCTTTACCCCTACCTAAATCGGACTCTATGAAGAGGACTGTGTTTTATAGGTCAATTGTATTTTGGAACAATCTTCCTGTTGGGGTTCGTGAAATCAAGGGAAAAACTGGTTTTAAAAAAAGATTAAGACTGTATTGGTTTTCAACATCATAATATCGTCTGGATTGGTTGTGTGAGGTTGCATTATGTGCTATGTTATTCTTTATTATTATTATTATTTTTATTATTTTTTTTATTTATTTTTTTTTGTGTGTATTTATATATGATATATTTGGGAGTAATTGTGATTGTAATTATTGGCTTTTGGATGTATTGTTTGGACCCCAGGAAGACTAGCTGTCATCTCGGCATCAGCTAATGGGGATCCTTTTAAATAAACAAATAAACAAATAGCAATGCTCCAGAAACAGCAACTGAGTTATTTGTGCAGGAGTACAAATGAAAACATGCAATATCAAAACGGGACTTTTATTATGAAAACATGCAATAATCAAAACGGGACTTTTATTATGAAAACATGCAATATCAAAACGGGACTTTTATTATGAAAACATGCAATATCAAAACGGGACTTTTATTATGAAAACATGCAATATCAAAACGGGACCTTTATTATGAAAACATGCAATATCAAAACGGGTCTTTTATTATGAAAACATGCAATATCAAAACGGGACCTTTATTATGAAAACATGCAATATCAAAACGGGACTTTTATTATGAAAACATGCAATATCAAAACGGGACTTTTATTATGAAAACACGCAATATCAAAACGGGACTTTTATTATGAAAACATGCAATATCAAAACAGGACTTTTATTATGAAATCACGATCGCCGGATGAATCCAGTTCAACACACTTGAGTCAATCGTCCATGACAAGCGTTCATTGAAAAACATCCAATCGCACTTTTTGCCCATAAAAGTGATAAATGTGAGAAATATTGATATATTCTCCATTGTTTACATGAGATCTCGCCTTCATCATCGTTCTTCATCAAACTGCAATCTGAGCAGCATTCATGTTGTAAAACTGTAAATGATCTGATATATTAGAGTCTCATAAACAAAACCAGCCGTCTCCAAAGTTTATTTATAAAAATGTGGCGTAGTTTTATTCATAATAGTCGAGCAGTGCGGTCAGATTTAGTGTCGTCTTGAGAGGCGGAGTCTTAATTTGACTCTGAACACTTCCAGAGATTTTCCAGAGATTAAAGCTGCAGGAACCTCATTTATTATTCCATCATCTTCACATTAGAAACGTCACTTCTTCAGACTCGTGACTTTGGGAACATTGTATTTCTGGGGTGTCTTGACACTTTTATTATTGTTTATTTACATTATAAAAACATGTTCAGCACAAAATATTTCCATTACTATAAACTTCAGCTTCTCTAACTTTAATAAATAACAACATTTATTAATCCTGAAACTTGTGAAATAAAGCCCAAAGTACGACAACTGTGTCCGTACTCCAAAGGGTCCCGTAAATACAACCATTTCAGTTCAGGTCACTTTCATGGTTTGTGCTCATAAAGTGGTGCGTATCAACAGGTTGTTCACATCAAACATCAGAAATGGGAAACATGTGATCTCAGTGATTTGTTAATCTTGATTGACAGCTCCATTAATGATCAGATGTGTTTTTTTAAAGTAATTCCAAACACATTCTTAGAACCAACGACCACAACAGGACAGAAATGCGTCTATGTGAACAGGTGACAGCCTCACACCTGTGCGTGTTTGTACAAAGACGCCACTGAGTTCTCTGCAATAAAGAGACATTTTTTTATTTTTTTTTCAAATATCCCGAAGGCTAAATAGAGCGTTATCGCTTCAATCATTTACACAATTAGTTGAAGTGAAGGGCAACCATTTCATTTCCCTTTAACTCTATCTTTATCTTTCCATCCGAGCGTGTGCTGATGTGAACATGTTCACTCCATCGTCATGCGTCACACTGTGATTCTCCAGCTCTTTCTCTCTCAGCCGCGCCGTAATCAGGTGCTAAATATGATGTAATTAATCTTGATACAAGATAAGACTTTGAGCTTATCCCGCATTATTCAGAGGGGCAAGGTCAGTCCTTAAATTAATTTCTAAAGTGAAAAGTTTGACGTTTTTTAAGAAACAGTGTCTTCGTTTTGTTCTTTTAATCATGAATATGTATATAGTTAATATGTTTTGCAGCGTTCACACTAATATCCCTTCTGTTGTAATATCCCAACTAGCAAAAGCCAGTTCCATTATGACATCATTCTCTAGGAATTAACATCATTTTTGGAGGAAAAAAACGCCCCAACATCAGTAAGTATTAGCTTGCTATTGAATTAATGATTAACTTTGGCACCCTCATGAAAGCTAATAAATATAAACACATGGGTTTGGGTTGTTTCGAACCAAACTGTATCTACCATTCACCATCTCTGACATTAAAACAAGTCATTTGCTATTCGGTTGCTCATTTGATATTTTCACTACTTGGTAAGGTTCATGTTTCCTTGTATTGGTGTAATATGTGCAGATTATATCTCTCTTGCACAGACCTGTACGTGCGCCACGCTTTCATTAAGTTCTGTCTTTTGATTTCCTTTCATGCGGAAACATACATAAAGAGAGGAGGAGGGATAGCGTGGCGGTGCTTTGTTTATTCTGCCAGGAGTTTGACTCTTATCAGCTGGCATGATTGTGGTTATCGATTGTCCATCCACCATGCGTGACCCGCTGATAGCAGTTGGATAGAAAAAAATAAACACACCTCTTGTTTTGCTTTCATCCCATTCTGTCAGCTGCCCTTAGGAACAATTGCTTCATATTGCTGATAATTATCTTCCAACAGTAGAGAAGTGAGCTGGAGGGATGTTAAATATGAAATGTCTAATAATCAAATAAGAATGGTTCCCATCTGTGTAATAGTAATTGGCCGAATGATAGCTTAAAGATAAGAACTAGCATCAACACCCTCCATAACACAGGACAAAGACACTTGTGGTCTGCAAAAGACTGTTTTGTGTTTATAAATGGGTGTTTCTTTAACTATGAGCACTTTTGACACTTTAAAATATTTTTTTTTAAAAAATAATTAAACTATCTCAAAACACAGTTAGCATACTCTCACTACCTTATTTATCGTATCCACTAGCCATCAACGCGTCACAGACATTTTGGTCAATTTGACAATTTTCATTATTTAACTCAAATAATGTATTGTTTCAAAACTTTCTATGGTGGAAATGACATTTAAACATTGTTTACTAAATGTTTACTCTTTTGCTAGGGCTAATTTCATAGTTAGCATTTTGTGTATTCTACTGTAAATAGCTACGACTAATACACAATTAAGTCATATTTCCACACTTTTTGCTTAATTTGACATTTTTTTCTTTTTTTAATCCCAAAACTGAGGGAAAGTCATAATTTGTGCACATTTCTAAAAGGAACCAAAAATGTAAATTCTGTCATCATTCATTCACCCTCATGCTGTTGTCAAGTGAAAGACTTTATTCCCTGGAACACAAAACTATATGTTAGGAAGAATATTAGGGCACTCTTTTTGTGTTCCAAAGAAGAAAGAAAGTCACGGGGTTTGGAACAACATGAGGATGAGGAAATGATGACATTATTTTAATTTATGAGTGAACTATTCCTTTCATTTGACCTTCAAATAACAAAACAAGTTTTGTTGAAATCATTTGAATAAAAAGTCAATCCCTGGGACATAAACATGCCCTTAGTTGTTAGTTCTTCGTCAAACTTGAGCTTGCAAGTGTTTGAAACACACTTATACATATAGGCTTATACATAAACCTCCTTTTTGTTACCTGCCAGCACCTCAAAAGGCCAAAACTATAATGTAAATGACCTCTGTTCTTCTTCAGTGATGCCAGGAAAACTGTGGCTACTCAGAAATAATACATTTAGTTAATAGAAATGCTACCCAGTGTTCCCTGGGTTACAGCTGTCCATGAAATGCATTTCACATGAAGAACTGATTGTTTTCACAAGCATGAATTAACACAGCCTACCGTTTCCCTTTAGGACTGGGCCATTTGTGTGTGCGCACATACTTGCGGCTGCTTCTGTTTACAGCTGAATAGCATTAAAAGGCAGTTTGAAACAGATCGTCATCTCAAAAAAGGCAAACGGTTACTTAGCTTGGGTGTATAATGACTTGTTGGTTTTCTCTCCTGTTGATTGTCAGCATTCTCTGTTTGGCCTTAGAGTTTGATGCCTCTACCCGCACACACACACACACACACACAAAGGAATGTGGCATTATGAATGTTATTGAGGTATGGCGGTGCAGAGGATTCATATGGGAAATTTGCTGCCCATTGAAGCTTGTTTAAAGCAGACCTATTTTCTCTTCATCTCTTTCTCTTTATTCCTTTGATGTTTCACAGTGCTGGATAATTTAATAGAAAATCACTTCCGCATATTTTTCAGAACCTGCATCTAAAGCCGGTCACACAATTGGAAACGTCTTAGTCTCAGATCACGCCCTGGCGAGTTTAGAGATGTTGCCACATATGGAGAAAAATAAATCATAAAGTTGGTGCTTTAATGCTTCCCTTTTACAAAATCCTGAATTTGAATTTAAAGGCTGAAATCAATGTTTATGTGGAGACCAACTGGTCCTCAGTATCCTCTGTGGGCGTGGCTTGGGAGGCACTTGGGGCAGTTCTTACAGGCCGGATCATACAGTGTGCCTCATTCATCAATAAATCCAAAGCACGTGAAGTTGGAAGGGAATATTAAAAGTGCCGAGGCAGAGCTGAAGCACCGAAAGTCATCTGATGGCCTCACAGAATTTACCTGGTAGAAATACAGATTTAATATTATTTTGTCACAAAAGGTAAAGTTTTGGTTATTCAGGGCAAGACAGTCATACTTTGAGTCGGGGGATAAAGCAGGGAAATTCTGGCTAGATATTTAAAGCAGAGAAAGTCCTTTTCTACCATTCCCTCAGTGAAATCTGCCGATGGTGAAATAATCAGCCATTGATATTAATTATGCTTTTAAAATCTTGATCTCTTTAGTTCCACATCTTCATCAACTGATAAAGATATCAGAAACTTTGTGGAACAATTAGATCTCCCTAAACTGACGACTGAGTAAAATAATTCTTAGATATTCTGAGATAACCTTGGAGGAGTTTGGCGAGGTAATTAAGACCTTGCCTACAGGGTTTATTCTGGGCCGTAGCTCTTCTGATAACATTAGGCGTTTCATCATTATCATGTGGTCAGTGGCGAATGATCAGTCTCCGGTCGCTGCCATCTCACTTGATGCTGAAAAGGCATTTGATATGGTAGAACGGGATTATCTTTTTAAGACTTTGGAAATATACAGGTTCGGTTATACTTTTATTGGATGGATTAAGACTTTATAGACACACGGTAGCAGTGAATTAATTTCTGATTATTTTACTCTGGATAGGGGCACCCGGCAGGGTTGCACTCTTTCCCCATTATTGTTCTCTCTTGCTCTGGAAACATTAGCAGCCACGATAAGAAAGGAGGATGATTTTCCAGGGGTGGTGGCGGGACGTGTGGCGCATAAGCTTTTGCCTTCCGCATATATTTTATTATTCATCCTGACCCTACTAGATCTGTGCCTTGCCTCCACATAATTATTAATTCCTTTTCTAAGTTCTCAGGATACAGATTAAATTAGTCTAAATTCGAAGCTTTGGATCTGACAGTGTACTGCCCAGTAATGGCTTTTTAACTGGGTGCCTTCCAGTGGCCCAAACAGGGAATTATGTATTTGGGCATTTTATTCACAGCAAATTTGTGTGATTTAGTTAGAGTTCATTTTGACCCCTTAATAAAACGTTTTTCGAGGGATGTGGTCATGTGGGCTTCGTTACATTTATCGATGATTGGGAAGGTTAATGTTATAAAATTGAACTGTATTCCAACTACCTGCTACAATCTCTACAATCTCTCCCTGTAGATGTCCCCCTCTCTTATTTAAAGCAATATGATATCATAGCAAAGTCTTTCATTTGCAATGGTAAACGTCCCAGATTACATTTCAGTAAGTTGCATAGGCTGGTTGACAAAGGTGGGCTAGGCCTACTCACAAATTTGTTTTATTATTATGCATTCGGCCTCATTGGTCACTTCCACCTGAGAGCCCCTCCCTGGTTTTGTATTGAACATGAAGTTCTTGCCCCTATTTCGCCATTGCAAAGCCTCTCTATCAAACTAACCGGAGACGTTAAGTTATACCCCGTTATCTCACATTTACACTCGGTATGGACAAAAGTGTCCAGAGTGTTTACGTCGGACATTTTTTTAAATGTTGCCTCGAGCATATGGCAGAACCCAAAATTAGTATCAATAAGTCCCCTTTCTGCTGGTCAGAGCGGATTGTGAAGGGGTTACTACATCGGTGACCTATAAGAGAGTGGTGTGTTGAGACCCTTTGAAAATTTGGTTCAACATTTTGGGATTCCCAGATCTCAGTTCCTTTAATTGTGTGTTTATTCTTGAATAAATGTGCTGAATCATGATTTCTCATGTGCTCTGACAGCAGGGGACTTTTCGGCTTCAATTCAGTTTCGGTTTGAGAGTTAAGGCGGCTTGTTTCTTTGAGAAGTCACTATCATATGACCGTATGAGTTTCATAACAAATGACTCACTGCATTCCAAAATACACAAGTAGAAGGTGTGGCCCGTTCCGAAATCCTGGCTGCATCCTTACACCCAACTAATTCTAAATTGATGACTCCGAAAGGGTGAGCACTTGTTTACAGACTGCTTATCCTAATATTATCTACATAAACTCTACTGACACTGTGAGGCCAGAACAATGTGTGTGAACTGGAGGTTGTTCTGTTACACAGTAACCGAGATAAATCCAGGCAAGAACACTTCAATTATATAAAACTAATATGTGTAAAGAAACTGATACAAACTGCTTTGTGCTTGCACACTTTCATGATTTATACATTTCAACTTTCAAGATTGACTTTCAAGATTGGCAAGTTCGTGATCTGAGATTGACACTGATCCTGGTCTTTATGGATAGATTGCAAATTTTATTTGTTGTTTAAGGAAGATTTGCCTAACCGTATGCAAGCTTGTCCAACCAGTTCAATCAGTCTTATCATGACATAATACATTTGAGCATACTGTAAGTAGGGCTGGCGATATAATTAAGCAATATCGTGAATATCACAATCATTTGAATACACCTTTTATTTGGCCACTGTATTTCCTAAAGTGTGCATCATTATACTCATTTCGTAGTCCTTTTAGGGCTGCACAATTAATCAAAATAACGTCAGAACCATGATAGTATATGTCCATTTTTAACCGCAAAGATCTGAGACTTATGACATGAATACATGGTCTTTGCCCGCTTTAGGGGTAATGGGTGACACCTGGGGCTAATGATACCCAGGAGCTCGCATGATGAGTTAGGAATGCTATACAACCCGTGCTACTCTAACTACTTCTGCCATTTATGTTTGTATATGTATGTATGTATGTATGTATATGGCAGATATAGTAAGAGTAGTATTGTAGTATGTCATTCCGATCTCAGTCTCCGAGTGGGTCACATGCATTGTAAAAGCAAAGTGATGTAGATTCAAACAATCGCAGAATTTCAAACATCTGTGATTGCAACAAGTTATTACACGAATTTAAAACAATGCACAGAGTATCAAAGAAAATAAGGAAATTGCAGCATCATACCAGATTTGTAATGAGGAACACTATAAACTGTCAAATACACACACAGGCTGCTTCCAAAACCAGGAAATAGCCCTTACAAAAATTGAGGGTTCATGGGAAATATGCTGCAAATTCGCCACTGATTATTTTGACATGCAAATGAGCTTTGCTGCACACTTGCCCACACTACCGGTGAAGAGCTGCAAACTTCTGGCAAACATTTGCGGCGAATCACAAGCTCATTTGCATGTGGCAAGTTTGCGTCTAGTTTCTCTGAACTCTAGATTTTTTGTAAGGGGCGTGAGGACATTCATTCGGTATCAATTAAATGTATTCGTATAATCCTTTTCTAATACATATTGTTTTAAAGTTGCCTTCCAGTAGAGAACATTGAAGTTTTGTGTACAATATTGCGTGTCCAAATACATGGATTTATTTGTCAGTATAGACAGTATTCGGTTCTATTTGTGCTGTAAAGTTTATTGTGTGGCCGCTAATGCATCATGATTCCCTACACACGAACATTAAACTCAATCTATCAACAGGAACTGTCATTCTGTCAACCCCAAAACATTTAATGTACTGTAGGTTTAGGCTAGCATCTCCCGCAAAATAATCATATTTTCTCCAAACAATAACAGCAGCATGACCGTATCATCTCCTGAGACATGCAGTACATGAGGATCTGCAGTAACAACACCAGCTCAGTACAACTGACTCTTCAGGTTACGACTAGCCTCAATATCTGCTTTAAAATAAACAGAATTGTCTACAGTCCTTAAAACGTGTCCAGCTTAGCTGTGGCGGCACTGATAGGCTTCCAAGCTTTTCAGGATACCTGTAGCATTGCTAGACAAATACTCAATAGAGTAAAGGGTTTGTTGTGTGATATATGCCATCATACACCCACCCATCATCAGTAATATACTGGTGGGGGGAAACAATATCATCTGATTGATTAATACATAGCATAACGTGTGTTTACGCTTAACCGGAAGTTCCGCCCATGTTCGGACTCATCTGTTGATTGGTGGCGCTAATCGACAGGCAGTTTTCCCAAGTGTGGTAGGTGGCGCAAAGCAGCTTTCAGATGGTCTTCCCTTCGCCCATCATGGATGAGAAGAACGTCTTGGTTCAATAGTAAACAACCGGGGAGAGACAAGCAAGTTAAAATAATACGCATCTCTCTACAAGCTGCAGCAGCAATTACAGGTGATTTGTTGATTTGTTTAACAGGGAAGAAAACATTCAAGACACTTTCACAAACTATTACAGTTCACCTGCTGGACAAGTTGACTGACAGTTTAATCATGAGGGTTTAAAATCACTGCATAATGCACACACATAATAACTGCTGCAACAGATGTTGTCGATTGGAACAATACTGATTGCATCTTATTACATGCACATACTTGTATTATACATTTGTTAAAATCTCTGCATGCTACAAATGAAATACGATGACATCTGTTTAACCTCCTGGGATGTGGGACTGATGTGTGATTTGTAATTAGTACCACCCAATAAACAAGCAAAAAAAAAACAACCTTTTCCTAAAATGTGATGTCCTCATATGTGGACAGAGGGACATTGTGCAATTTTAAGGAATGCCAAGGTATAGAAAGTCAGATTTTTGGTTATTTTTGGAGTGTTGGTTATTCATGTTTTTGAGACGTTACAGACATTACAGCTGATCTTCTGTAAACCTGAATAAATAAATGTAATTATAAGCATCATCCAATCACTGCCAACCATTTAAAATGAAATGTAGCATTATAAACTACTGATTACCATTACCCCATGTTGAGTGCTCCAAACATCATCTGAAACTGAACTTTTGGTCAGATTTTAGAAGTGAAAACACTTAGCTGTATAGAAAGCTCTATGATGCTCCCTTGCTCCCTATTTAGTGAACAACTTAACCTCCAGTGTGCTGTCTGTCTTCTGTGGTCTCAGAACAGTTTTAAATGCACCTTATTTTCATCCTAACTCCATATAAAGCCTCTGAAAGCAACATGTGTCAGCTGTTGGATGAAGTGTCAGTTTCCAGTAGCGAGTTTAACCACCACACAAACCACGCAATTGCACATCGGGGGTGGTGCCCCGCACATCGGGGGTGGTGCCCCGCACATCAGGGGTTGTGCCCCGCACATCGGGGGTGGTGCCCACAACCTGGTTTGGAAGCTCAGCAAAAAACGCTTTAAGGGTCATATGTTGTTTTGGGAACACATGCGGCACTACACGCTGTTGTCGGTCCACGTTAGAGGTCTGTCGGGTTTTTAAGTCAGTTTTTCCAAGTAGGATTTTGTATTTGTGTTTGTAAATTCTAGAAAAAATATACAGTCCTTCTGAACTTGTTTCGTCTATGCACTCTCACTCACATAAGCACGAATGGATGTGTTAGGGGCTGTTCATCCGGAACTGTTTTTGTGTGCGTCTGCTCTGTTTTTCCATTGTCTTCCTTTGTAAACAGGCACTAGACGAACATCCATACCTGCTATACCACGTCTCGCTGTTTCTCACGCAGGACCGGCACATTTGTAAACACTGTGTCAAGTTAAAAATAACTTCAGGTCTCAGAAATGCCTCTCGAGACACCTGTTCTCATCTAGATTGTTTTTAGCACAGGTGACACAAAGATTTAAAGTTCTGAACAAGTTCAGGTTGCAAAGATGTGACTGTTACAATGTTTATCATTATTCCAGATTGTTCTGCAACATTTCCCCCCTTTCTGCTCTAGTGTGCTGTGGGGCCGCCATGCCTTACATGTTTACTGTTACAATACTGCGATGGAAGTGGCCTACGATGCTTACATAAAATACAGCCTTTTTTGTAATACACTTAAATAAGACAGAAATATATTACTATTGCATACAACACATCCTCAAAATTATACAAATAATACTGTAACATATTATAATGACAAACTGGACAACAATAAATCATTTTTGGGTTATAATAATAAAATGACAACTGATTCAACATGTTAGTGGGTGAAGTAGGTTTTGCACACCCTGTTCATAAAAAAATAAAATAGAATAGAATAGAATAGAATAAATCTTTATTGTCCACCGGGGTGGAAATTTTTCTTTGGCTCACCGCAACATACAAAAACAGATAATCATACAAATATTGCCTCAGACATAAAAAAAAAAAAAAGGAAAGAAAATTACTCGATTAATAAAATGAATTAAAAACACATCTTATTAAAAATAAATATACTTAAAAATAGCTACACAAAAATAGCAACTCATTTATAGTCATTACTTTGTTTGGTTTAGAATACAAATGGCATTTGGAATGAAAGATCTTTTAAAAGAGCTTTTAGCCAGAGGCACTCTAAAGCGCCTCCCAGACTTCATTAGTTCAAACTCACTAGAAAGGGGATGAGTAACATCTGCAGTGATTTTCCTAGCCTTATTCCTCGTTCTGTCAATGTATATTTGGGACAGTGGTTTTTGTGGTTTTCCTACTATTTTACTAGCCATTGACACTATCCTGTTCAGCTTATTCTTTAGCTTGCAGTTTAAATGGTCAAACCAAGCAGAGAGGTGAAAAGTTAAAACACTTTCAATATGTGTAATGTACACTAGCTCAGTGATCTGAGTACTGACACCCAGGCAGTTCAGTCTTCTAAGGAGACTGAGTCGTTGGTAACATTTCTTAAAGATAAATTCTGTATTATCGATAAAACTCAGGTGGTTATCAAGAACCGTACCTAGATATTTAAAAGTTTCCACAATTTCAACTGCTTGACCATTAAGTACAACTGGCTCAGTTATTATGTCTAGTTTTTTGCTAAAAAGTAGCTCATTTGTCTTAGCCACATTAATTTCTAGCTCGCTTTCTTTGCACCATGCTTCAAGAGCCTTTACATGTGCAAGGTAAGATGCTTCATCCAAAGAATTCGTTTTTAGTAAGAGTCCTACTAAGGCCATATCATCTGCATATTTTATCAATTTAAATGTGCTACTATTTATATTAAAATCATTTGTAAATAGGGAAAAAAGCATAGGTGAAAGAACGCTGCCTTGTGGGCAGCCTGTACTAATGCTACGCACTCCAGACAAAAAGCAATTTACATTTACCCTCTGAGGACGACAAGAGAGAAAGTCTCTGATCCAGAGAATCAGGCTGTTATCTATATTAATATTAACTAGTCTTTGCAGGAGAATATGCAACTTCATAGAATTAAATGCTGCACTAAAATCTATAAATAAAACTCTAGCATACCCTTTAGGGAGTGCAAGTTGTTTTGAAATAGAGTCTAAAAGGACCAGCACAGCATCATCTGTCCCTCTATTATTTCTATAAGCGAACTGCAGCGGATCTAATACACTGGTTACTTGGGAGGTCATAAGATTTACCAGAACTCTCTCCATTGTTTTACATAATATGGAGGTGATGGCTATAAGTCGAAAATCTTCAGGCTTACTTGCACCAGGCTTTTTAGGTATTGGCCTTATTAAAGAATATTTCCAAGATGTAGGTACACCTGCAACTAAAAGAAAATTAAACAGCTTTAAAAAAACACCTTTTAATTGTGGGGCACAGTCTTTAAGTAAGCGGGCTTTTAGGCCATCTGGGCCGGTGGCTGTGTTCGGTTTTAATTTAGAGAGGCTTTTTGCAACAGCATCTTCTGTGAGAAGTATTGGTGAACCTATGGGAAGATTTTTACAGATGTCATCACACTCATCCTTATCATCCACAGTATCAAACCTGCAGAAGAACATGTTCATTTCATCTGCAGTACTTTGACTGCAGACTACAGGACTATTGCTTTTAGTACAATTTTTTCCCATTAAAATATTTAAGCCCTGCCAGGCCTGTTTTATATTCCCGCTAAAAAATTTACTCTCTATTTTGTTTTTATATTCTATTTTTGCCTTAAGGATATCCCCCCTTAATTGTTTCCTTTTTTCCTGCAGTAATTCCATGTTGCCTGAACAGAAGGCAATTTTTCTTTCATTAAGGCAGGTTTTTAATTGTTTGGAAACCCAGGGTTTGTTATTTGGGAAAATTCTAATAGACTTTGTTTCAGACACACAGTCCTCACAAAACTTAATGTATGATGTTAAAATGTCCGTAAGTTCATTCCCATCCTGACATGATTCGAAGAAGATGTCCCAGTTTGTGTTGTCAAAACAGTCCCTAAGTTGATCTTTGTTTGATCCAGACCACGTCTGTATCTGTTTAATAACTGGATTCGTCCTTTTGAGCATAGCTTTGTATTTAGGCAAAAGATGAATTATGTTATGATCGGATTTGCCTAGAGGTGGTCTGCACATTGCTTTATATGCCTCAGGGATATTTCCATAACAGCGATCAAGGGTCCGATTTAACCGTGTAGGACACTCAACATATTGATGAGCAGTGGGCAGATGAGTAGACAAGTTACATGAGTTGAAATACCCAAGGACAAAGACAGGCTGATCTACAGAGCGGGCGAGTGCATCATTATAGCTCTCTGTTATTTTTTCACCCGCTGCTGCGTCATTCGGTCCGGGCACATACACAAGAATAATAGTAATTTGACTGAACTCTCGCGGCAGGTAGAATGGTCGGAAAGTTACAGTCAATAGTTCATAGTCCGGTGTGCACACTTGCTCCCGAACGCAATACTGTGTAGCCCAGCGATTGTCAACAAATAAACACAGCCCTCCTCCGATTGACTTGCGTGAGCTACGTTCATTTCTGTCTGCTCTTATGGTGGAGTACCCGGGCAGGGTTGGAGTATCATGATAGTCTTTAAGCCATGATTCCGTCAAACACACAAGGTTGCTCTGTCTAAATTCACAATCATGTTCTGCTCTCAATGCCAGTTCATCAAGTTTATTGCTTACCGATCGAACATTGGTCAAAGTAATGACGGGCAATGGGAATCTATTACCGCGTCTCCAAAGTCGGTGCCTCACACCTCCTCTTGAGCCTCGCTTTTTTTCCCTTACTTTCTTCCTCCTCTCTGACCATTCGGCAGGCCGACGGATTTCCATACAGTCGACAGGGAGGGTTGGTGGAGCTGCACCGATTGCTCGTAGGGAGAGCAGGTGCTCACGGGTGTAGGTGAGGTAGACTTGACGGCCTGATAAACAATCCCCAATTCCAAATGCCGATAAGCAGAGTAGTATCCATAGTAAAGCGATTTTCATGACAATAATATCCATGGTGAAATGCTATTTTAAGAGATATTTAAGATGCTGTTTTAACAAGTAAAAACGAATCATAAACAAACAAACGGTGAGCACAGGGTCGACAGCAGGCCGCGCCCCCAAAAATAAAAAATATCTATCTATATATACTGTATGTTTTGCTTTTTTATCACTGTATTGTGGAAAAACTGTCAAACATGTATTATTATCTTTAACTAGATTTGTATTTCATTAAACACATTGAATGTACTTGACTACAATGACTAATAGAACAAATGTAAAAATATAATTGAAAATAAATTTTAAGTACGTTTTTAGGCAAAAATGTTCTAAATTGGGGCCCTGGGCTGGTCGGTTGCTTGGGGCCTCAGAAATAGTAAAAACGCTCCAGTCATTTCCTGATATGAAGAATCATATGTGCCAGCAGTGATGCAGCAATATAATTTACATGTTAAGAGAATCCATATATATATATATCAGTTTATTAAGATGCTGTAAGGGGTTTTCATGGAAAGTTATGCAAAACCTGTTCCTACTCCCTGAAAGTTATGAATAAGATAAAGTGTCATGAGATATCTCACAGGTCTCTGAGACAGTGCTAGACATCGCAAACAGCAAATGTGTCCACGGGCCACGATCTCTGATGCGTTTGACCTGTCAATCATTTTGCACCTTCTCACAGTAGTGTAGTTGTAGCGAATTATTGAGGCTTAATGCCATTTTCATACTGTGTTGCTCATAACTTTTGTCAGTTGAGGGCGCTATTTTGCTGCTGTGGTTTTTAACAACCATTTCTGTATGGTGTCTGTCTCTAAAACGTAATTTAGTATCTGTAAAAAATGGAAGGAGTGCCTTGAATGTAAAGAGCCGCCATGTTTCTGATTACAAGTTTCAATGTAAGATCTTCCTGTTCCCCTTCTGTCACTCACTCAACGTTGTGTCGATGAAGTAACACTAGGAGTTGCCCTTGGGAGCCCCAGACACCTCTGATCTTTGAGAAAAGGCCAATGGGAATTGGCGAGTGGAATTTGCATGCCACTCCACCGGACATACGGGTAGAGCTGGAATGCAACCTCTCATTCAGACTTTTTCTTCAGAGCCGAGCGGTTGTGTTTCAGCGAGCTGAATTCCTCCACGATCCATTCACCTCCAAAAATGCTGTTGGATTTAACCCTGCAAGTGCACCAAGCTGACGCGCTCAGAGAACTGCACAAGGGTAGTTCTGACCCGAGGTCGGTGCAGGAGCTGCGCTCGGCAACCGATCTTGCCCTCCGGGTGACGAAGGTCACTTCGTGGTCTCTCGGGTAGGTGATGTCCAACTTGGTGGTCCAGGAAAGCCACCATTGGCTCAACCTAGTCGAGGTTAAGGGAGACCGACAAGGTACGATTCCTTGATACCCCCATCTCCCAGGTTGGCCTATTCGGCAACGCCGTAGATGATTTCGCCCAGCAATTCTCAGCGGTCATATAGCAAACTGGGACAATACAACACATCCTGCCCGGCGCGACTCAAGGTCCCGCACCCGTCTGCTCATCGCCAAGGGCGTCCCCCTGCGGCAGCAACACCGGCTCCACCCCAGTAGGACGGCCCCGGCATGGAGCCACCCGCACAAAGCAGACCTCAGAGGTGTCTGGGGCTCCCAAGGGCAACCCCTAGTGTCACTTCATCGACACAACATCTCATTCCATCCATCAGGGAATGGAGGTTACGACAGTAACCGAGACGTTTGTGAGTGTGATAAGTTTACAAATGCCCTAATTTTGTCATCTCAGACACATTTTATATTCTGTATTCTGTACTTCTGGGAGACACATTTTGATCATAGTTTAAACTTAAGGGCAAGAACAATGAAGTATGAAAAACAACATGAAATCCTCCATCCAAATCCTACAAATTATCCTGACATGAGGAGGAATATAGAGGGATAATGACAGAGTGTGTGCGTGTGTGTGCGAGTGTGTGTGCGAGTGTGTGTGTGTGCGAGTGTGCGAGTGTGTGTGTGTGAGTGCGTGCGTGCGTGTGTGAGTGCATGTGCGTGCGCGAGTGCGCGAGTGTGTGCGTGTGTTTTCGAGTGTGTGCGTTTGTGTGCGAGTGTCTGCGTGTGTGTGTGTGTATGTGTGTGAGTGTGAGTGTGTGTGTGAGTGTGTGAGTGGATGTGTGTGTGTTTTATCTCTGTGCTTGTGTGTGTGCGTGTG
>JAVLUX010000047.1:1795000-1805000 GCA_032164185.1 Moxostoma hubbsi | reverse complement strand
TGAGTGTTTATTCACAAAGAAGAGATGTATTTTTTTGCCATTGTTCATTGTGTGCGTGCTTTGTTTGGCTTTTTTCCTATTTAGTTTCAGACTTAAATGGTTGACAAGTTGTAATAATTAATGCCCAACTCGGATGTAGGAGCTTCCATGATGGAAAGTCATTCGTCATCATGTACAGCTTGAGTTGAACCAATAAGTGTTGACATGTTGGGAGTGCCTAGGAGACTTAGCCTAAATTAGTGTAATTACAGTTTTATCATATGAAAATGTGTAGTTAACGATATAGCCAAGAGTTCGCTGTTCGTCTGTACTGCTTTTTAATTGTTTTTCTTTGTAAACATGTGCTAGATGGATATGTGTAACATTAGGCTGTTGTTTCAGCATCTGTCTAGTTTAAAACTTGCCTCAAAAGTGTTTAGACTGAACAGACTTGAAAAAACAAACAAACAAAAAAACAACAACATCAAAATATGCCACTAAAATAGTATTGTTTTAAAAATAATTTTTTGTTGAGTATATGGTCAGGACCAGTTTTGGTCAAGTTACTCAAAATAAGTAATCCACTACAAATTACCAAGGCATTTTGAAGACACAACATCATTTGGGGTAAGTAACGGTAACTAATGTTACAGTATAGAGTGTCCAGCAAGCGCCAGGACCGTCTCCTCCTGAGGAGTCCGCTACGGGATAGTGTCACCACCAGTGCAGAGCTCAATATTGGCAGCAGGTTGGTGTGAGTGCATCTCACAGTGAGGCGAAGACTTTTGGGCAATGGCCTGGTGTCAAGAAGGGCAGCAAAGAAGCAACTTCTCTCCAAGAAAAACAATCAAGGACAGACTGAAATTCTGCAGGAAGTTCAAGGATTGGACAGCAAAAGACTGGTGCAGTTATTTTCTCTGATGAAGCCCCCATCCGACTGTTTGGGACATCTGGGAAATCGATAGTCCGGAGAAGAAAAGGTGAACGCTACCATGAGTCTGGTGTCGTGCCAACAGTGAAGCATCCTGAGACCATCCATGTGTGGGGTTGCTCTTCATCACAGGGAGTGGGCTCGCTCACAATCCTGCACAAAAACACTGCCATGAATAAAGAATGGGATCAAAACGTCCTCAAGAGCAACTTCTCCAAACAAGGAGTAATTTGGTGATGATCCGTGCATTTTCCAGCATGATGGAGCACCATGTCACAAGGCAAGAGTGATAATGAAGTGGCTCAGAGATCATTACAGTGACATTTTGGATCCGTGGCCAGGCAACTCCCCGGATCTTAATCCCATAGAGAACCTGTGGTCAATCCTCAAAAGGCGAGTGGAC
Organism: Moxostoma hubbsi; assembly: GCA_032164185.1. Lineage (NCBI taxonomy): Eukaryota > Metazoa > Chordata > Actinopteri > Cypriniformes > Catostomidae > Moxostoma > Moxostoma hubbsi. Next base: position 1,803,687 of record JAVLUX010000047.1, on the reverse strand, counting down.
AAGCAGAAGCCCATAAATCATGATCAACTCGGAGCACTAATAAGGCAAGAATGGATCGCCGTCAGTCAGGATTTGGCCCAGAAGTTGATATCCAGCGAGCCAGAGTGAATTGCAGAGGTTATGAAGAACAAGCGTGAACACTGTGAATATTGACTCTTCGCGTATATTGAATGTTTTTGCCAATAAAAGCCTTTAAAACTCATGAAACGCTCATCATTGTTTTCCAGTATACCACAGAAACATGTGACAAAATAATTGACCAATATTGAAGCAGCAAACTTTGCAAAACACAAAATTGATGTGAATTGATTACAGTAATGAATTACTTTTTAGAACCAGTTATGGTTCATTAATTTCATTGTTAAGTCCCATTCCAGGACACCCGCACTGAAACACTGAAGTACTTCTAACTTATAAACATTATCGGTGTAGCAATCAAAACCAGTTATTTAGTTGACCCAACAATAAACTTCTACATTTTTTTAATGAGTAATGATGTTTTAATTTTATTTGAGTCCATGTTTTTGGGTAAACATTGCCAACAAAAATATCACTGACGTTTTTTTTTATTATTTATGTGACCACTCATGACATGTGGTGCTGATGCATTGTGGGTGACCCGAGATTGAATCCTGGCTTGTGAGGTCCTTTCCTGATTCCATTCCCGCTCTTCTCCCCTGTCATTTTGTTCATGTAAATTACAGTTTAATGAAAAAAAAATGTTTTTTCTTAACTTATCAGGTTGAGCGATCTCAAGATGGCGCCGAGTATGGCTGCTGCGTCGCGAGCTCCGTCAAAACACTGCAGTTTATTGTTTGTTTTGTTTACAGTTCTGTGTTTTTTTGTCTTGGATGCTGTCTGCCTTATTGTGTACGACAGACAAACGCTTTTGGACATTGGTTCGGCAATCACACACCGAAAACCGGACTTCACATTCCTCAACGCCGACCCGCGGTTTACAAACACGCCAGCGGAGCCCTTTGTTTGGGCTGCCCGGCCGCGGAGACGCAGACGGAAAAGAGGAAAAAGAGCCGGCGTTCTCATCAGAGTAAGACGTCGCGCAAATCGCCCCCCGCTACCCAGTATACTACTGGCAAATGTTCAGTCTCTGGACAACAAGCTATGCGAGCTGAGAGCGCGGATCTCTTTCCAACGAGAGACGAGAGAATGCTGTGTTATCTGTTTTACGGAAACCTGGTTGTCCGCGGAGATTCCAGACTCGGCCATCGAACCCACGGGTTTCTCCGTGCACCGAGCGGACAGAGCGAAAGACCTCTCTGGTAAAAGCAGAGGAGGTGGTGTATGTTTTATGATCAACAAATCATGGTGTGATCAGAGGAATGTACATTTTATCAGGTCTTTCTGCTCTCCTGATCTGGAATTTCTCATGCTTCTGTGTCGACCATTTTGGCTACCGAGGGAATTCACAGCGGTCATCATCACAGCTGTGTACATCCCCCCACAAGCCGACACAGACCGGGCACTTAGGGAACTGTATGGCAGTATAAGTGAGCAGGAAACCGCGCACCCTGAGGCCGCGTTCATTGTTACCGGGGACTTCAACAAAGCCAATTTTAAAACAATAGCACCAAAATTCCACCAACACATCAACTTCAACACACGAGGGGACCGGGTTTTGGATCATTGCTATTCTCCTTTCCGGGATGGCTACAAATCCCTCCCCCGCCCACCATTTGGCAAATCGGACCACTCTTCCGTTCTGCTTCTGCCCGCTTACAGGCAGAAACTGAAACGGGAATCACCCGCCCTCAGAATGATCCAGTGCTGGTCGGACCAATCAGACTCTGCGCTACAGGACTGTTTTGATCACGCGGACTGGGAGATGTTCCGGTCTGCCTCCGATGACGACATCGAGGTTTACGCTGATAGCGTAACGTGTTTCATCAGGAAGTGTGCAGAGGATGTTGTTCCAACCAAAACAATACGGATCTTCCCCAACCAGAAACCCTGGGTTAACGGCAATGTTCGCGCGGCACTTACTGCGCGGACCACCGCTTTTAATTCCGGGAACGCGGAGGAGCGTAAACAAGACAGTTATGCCCTCCGTAAATCCATCAGCACAGCCAAACGCCAGTACAGGCACAAAATTGAAGGTCAGTTCAACACCACTGACTCCAGAAGTATGTGGCAGGGAATTAACATCATCACGGACTATAAACAGAATAAAAACTCCGCCATGATCACCGCTGCCTCTCTCCCGGACGAGCTTAATACATTTTATGCTCGTTTCGAGGACAACAACACCGCCCTCACGGAGAGAGCACTCGCGGCCGATACTACAGATGATGGTTCACTCTCCGTCTCTGTTGCGGATGTAACCTGATCCTTTCGACGGGTGAACATTCGCAAAGCCGCGGGTCCAGACGGCATTTCGGGCCGCGTCATCAGAGCATGCGCGAACCAACTGGCTGGTGTTTTTACGGACATTTTCAACCTGTCCCTCTCCCTGTCTGTAGTCCCCACATGCTTCAAAACATCAACCATTGTGCCTGTACCGAAGCAAGCCAAAATCACCTGCTTAAATGACTGCCGTCCTGTTGCCCTCACCCCCATCATCAGCAAATGCTTTGAGAGGTTAATAAGAGATCACATCTGCTCTGTTCTGCCCACCTCTTTGGACCCATTGCAGTTTGCCTACCGCAACAACCGCTCCACTGATGATGCCATTGCATCTACAATACACACTGCTCTATCCCACCTGGAAAAAAGGAACACATATGTGAGAATGCTGTTTGTAGACTACAGCTCAGCATTTAACACCATAGTGCCCTCCAAGCTTGATGAGAAACTCCGGGCTCTGGGCTTAAACAGCTCGCTGTGCAGCTGGATCCTGGATTTCCTGTCAGGCAGACGTCAGGTGGTTAGAATGGGCAGCAACATCTCCTCATCACTGACCCTCAACACTGGAGCCCCGCAGGGCTGTGTTCTCAGCCCACTCCTGTATTCCCTTTACACACATGACTGTGTGGCGACACATAGCTCCAATGCCATCATTAAGTTTGCTGACGATACGACGGTTGTAGGTCTGATCACTGACAATGATGAAACAGCCTACAGAGAGGAGGTGCACACTCTGACACGCTGGTGTCAGGAGCACAAACGCTCCCTCAACGTCAGTAAAACCAAGGAGCTTGTGGTGGACTTCAGGAAGAAAGACAGAGAACACAGCCCCATCACCATTAATGGAGCACCGGTGGAGAGAGTCCGCAGCTTCAAGTTCCTCGGTGTCCACATTACTGAGGAACTCACATGGTCCGTCCACACTGAGGCCGTTGTGAAGAAGGCTCACCAGCGCCTCTTCTTCCTGAGACGGCTGAGGAAGTTTGGAATGAACCACCACATCCTCACACGGTTCTACACCAGCACCGTAGAGAGCATCCTGACTGGCTGCATCACCGCCTGGTACGGCAATAGCACCGCCCACAACCGCAAAGACCTGCAAAGGGTGGTGCGAACGGCCAGAAACATCATCGGAGGTGAGCTTCCCTCCCTCCAGGATATATATAACAGACGGTGTGTGAATAAAGCTCGGAGGATTATCAAAGACTCCAGCCACCCGAGTCATGGGCTGCTCTCACTGCTTCCATCAGGCAGGCGGTATCGCAGCATCAGGACCCGCACCACCCGACTACATGACAGCTTCTTCCCACAAGCAATAAGACTTTTGAACACATGATCCCTCATGATCAACAATCAGCACTGCAATTTATTAATCCTCATTCTGTCAATATATTCTCCCATTCAATTAGTGTTTATATATATTTATACCTGTATCTAGTGTATGTGTATTCTACATTGTGTGTATTGTGTACATTTGTTATGTAAATTGTTGTGTAGGTATGTGTACATTTGTTATGTAAATTGTTTTGTGTAAATATGTTGTTATTGTCACTGTCATTACTGCATTGTTGCTCGGAACTGCACACAAGACTTTCACCTGCTGATGCACTCGTGTACACAGTAGTGTGACAATAAAGTGATTTGATTTGATTTGATTTGATTTGATTTTGGTTTTACAGTACGTGTGAACTTGAGGCTAGCTGGATTCATAAAGTATATCCATTAAAATATAACCTTGGCACTAGTTATAAACACCATTTGTGAGAGAAATGTGTTACAGCATTCTCACACTGTTGTGGAGTGATTGTGTCTTGAGGTGGATTGAACAGTTGGTGGTCTATATCCAACAACTGCTGCAAGTGCAGAGAACAATCTGCAATTGTATTTAACACACACACACACACACACACACACACACACACACACACACACACACTCTCTCTCTCACAGACACACACACACACCACACACACACACTCATGCACACGCACACATACACACACACACACACACTCATGCGCGCGCATGCACACACACACACACACTCTCTCTCATAGACACACACACACTCACACTCTCTCTCACACACACACACACACACACACACACACATAAACACACACACACATACAGACATACATACACACACACACATATACATACACGCACACATACAAACACACACACACACACACACACACACTCACACACACAAACACAAACGCATGTGTTCCAAAACAGATAACCACAAAGGATCCAGGAAACTGCTGGGAAATTAGTGTCATTGTTGTGTCATTTAATTCCAGTATTGATTATGACACAAATTACACAGATTCTTCATTTATCTCGTCCTTTCTTCTCTACCTTTGCAGATGCAGCCAATCACTTCTTTTACTTTGTCAAATCACTCTGTGGTTCTGGTCTGAGCGGGACGGGCCCAAATCACAGGGGACTAGCAGCGGATAATGAAGTCAGTCCTCTCTCTCTCGCTCTTTCTCTCTCTCCCTCTCTCGCTCTCTCTCTCTCCCTCTCTCTCTCTCAGTCTCTCTCTCAATCTCCGGTTCAATCTCTCTGTTTTTTCTGTTGTCATTATCTTTCACACGCTCGTTTAATCCTCTGCTGCTCTGTGATGAATATGTTGTTTCCTTTGTCTACTTTTTTGTCTCTTTTCGTCTTTTATCTCATTGCGGTCTCTCCGCACCAGAAGTGTTTAAGCAGATAAGGCATTGTGTTATATGTTGTCTGACTTACATTTCTCCCCAAAATCAAAAGAAAGTAAAAAGAAAATATATTTTGCATTGTGAGATTCTTGTCATGGCAATTAAGCACGTCCCCATCCCAGTTCTTATTACCATATTATGTGTCATTCGTCTTACAGTGATGCACTGTTATTTACTATCTAACATTAACAAAGATTATTCAATGCTATAAAAATATATGAATGTGTTTTTTTCTTTCTTTCTCTTGATTTGGGGTGAAACGTGACATTTGATTATGATTCACTTCTCAAATAATGATAAACCTTGCCGCTCATTGTTCATTCCTCTCGCTTTATCTCGCTCTTGTTTTCTCTTTATTGTGGCTCCAGGTTCAGATGCTTTTTATCTGATTAATATCCTCACATTTGAATGCCATAACCTTTAACCACTGTATATGAACCTTATTAAACTATGTGAAACAAACACACCTGGAAGTGCATCTGTGTGACTGATGCGCTGACCTGTTTATTTACTCTCTTATCTTTTCTCCATCTGTCCTTTCTCTCTCTCTCTCTCTCTCTCTCTCTCTCTTGTGTTTTTCTATATCAGCTTGAGCTTTTGTTTAAAGCACTGCTGTGAAACTTCAAGAAACTCTCCATTTTTATCCCTCCTCCTCAGAAGTCACAAAACATTTTGGGAAAACCTTTTAAAACTTTTAAAAGCTGATTTTCTGATGTTTAACAACCGGTGTATATCCAGCCAATCTAAACTACATTTATTCAGTTATGAGGGTTTAGAAAGTCAAATGTCATTTCTGCGTGCACCACAATTTTGCTTCATAATTTAGTAATATCTGATCATTTTCCACCCTGTTTTTTGGCTGGCCGTCTGTCTTACATAAATAATACCAAATGACACAGATGGTTCGCCTTTGGAGTTCAGGAATAGTTCTAACAGACTAGGCTGGTTTGTCCTGCTCGCTCTCTCAGCGAACGAACTGAACATCAGTGGGCGGGGCCAAGGGTGCAATGACGTGATGTAAACGTTGATGTATTTTTAGAGGTGGAGGCATGAATTAATGGCCCCCAGTGATGTAAGGTTGTCGCAGAAGTAGAGAAATATAAATTTTTGCAGCTTAGTTTCAATAAATGCTTTAATTGCTTTGAGCATTAAGTTTTGAGTTAGAAAATTCACAGTATGTATTTTATAGTAGAATGACTTCTTAAAATGTGTGTCAAAATATTAAGGAAAATTTCTCATGACCTGACCCTTTAACATTGGTATTATTATCTGAAAATGAGGTATTTTTAATAATTCCTTCACAGGTAGAGTCCATTGTCAAAGCACAGTTCCTTGTAAATGTACAGTTATGCAAAAATACTTAATACTTTAAAATACTTTAATAATAATTTTTGTCAGTAGTGTTGACAAAATCCAATGTCCAGTCTGTTATTTGGCCATGTGCCTCGGCCATAAACATTTGTATATTTATTATTAAATATTTTGTAAATATTATGTAAAATAAGTGTTCATTTTAATTCAGTCATTTTTAGGGCTGTCGATTTAACACGTTAATTCAGTGCGATTAATTATACCCCTTTTTTGTAAATGCCCTTCCGACTCTGTCCCTGCTAAGGTCTGTGTACGTCACTCCGAGGCGGTTACGTTACTTCCTGTTAACTTCCTGGTGGCAGAAGTGTACATGTTCCCTCTGAAGTTTATTGGGAGAGAAACCTGATTCGCACACAAACACACTTTACCCTCTTCACCCTCTTCGCCCTCTTCACCCACTCTTTACTTCTTATACATTCTTTGCCTGCCCTACACACACAAACATATCGGCCATCGTCTTCTGTGTGTGTATTCATGTTTAGTGTGTGTATTTACTGTCCCACTTGCATAAATATTCAGCCGTCGTCGATGTAGTGACATACGAAACTTCTGTTTGATTTTCTAATGACACACGTTACACACAGAGTTGCAGTCGTGTATCATATTCCAGGAGCTTTGCTCAATTTTGACCCCAAACTACATTTCTCAGGCATTACTGGAGGGGAAAACCTAATGAGCAAGACAAACATAATGAGAAACAACTTGTGATACAGACGATAAGAATGATTATTGTGTGCAGAAATAAAATGTCCATTATGTACTGCTGATGTTTAAATAATCAAACGCATTCCCGTCCAGAATGTTCGTCTCCATCCCATTCATCCCATAACACTCTTCGGGAAGTCAGTTAGTGACTTCTAGTTGTCTCTGCATATTCGACTAGGATAGCAAGTATTTTACTGCACCAGTCACCTATAAATAACACCCCACACACACTCTAACAGCGGTAAGAGCGGTATGAGCAGTGAAGAAGAAATTCATTTCTGCAGAGTGACACTTTTCTCAGCGTTAAGTTTCACCCATCAGTTTGCATGGCTCCCATGAGCACCTGGGATAGATGACAATATTTATTTATCTGTCTTGCAGGAAGTGTGTTTTCCTACAGGAGAGAAGCGTGCGTCTGTGTGTGATGGACAGATGATTATTTGAGGAGCAGCTCGTGCCAGTCTCACAATTGCAAACGCTAAATATTTATGTCTCCTTTCCAACCGTCCCCTTAGCAGCTTGGGGTCAAAGGGTCAAACGGGATGGGTTTCTGACAGTCCTTTGCGAACACTCATATGTTCTGTCTGTCTTACTCACTGTTTCGTTATTTCTGTCTCCCACTCTTTTGTTTGTGTCATTAAACATGTGATTGTCACACATCTGGGTAATGAGCTCCGAATGAAGTTTGACTCACGTTACAAACATTAAACACACAAACAGTCTCGTCTCGGTGCTCGTCATAACTGTAATCCTGATGCACGCCCGAATGGACACACTAGTTCTTCCTCTTTCACTGGGAAAGGAAAGGTGTGGTCCCTTGTTTCTAAATAAGATAAATGGTGACTATATATAGTTGCTATTTTGGTAAACACAGGAAGTCTGGCCAGCCAGTACGTGTGAGAGAGAGAGTGAAGGGCTTTGGTTGGGGTGTATGTTTGTGTACATACTCGGCTATAGATTGGGGACAAATGTGTCCAGAGAAGTAAGCAAAATTTGACAAAACCACCATTTAGGGACATTTATGGACATCCTCTAGTGATCTTTATTTTAAAAATGTCAAAAAGCTTTCGTTTACAGGTAGAGTTACGGTGTGGGACAGTCTATAGTATAAATGCTTTACATTTAAACAAAAGTCTATGCTATGTCCTCATTTGGATAGATGATTAAACGTGTATGTGTGTAGGTCAGGTTTTGCCAACATTGTAGGGACAAAAACCTGTGAAAACATTGTGAGGACCAGCTAACGGTCCACACAAGGGTAATTTTAAAAATGCCAAAAATGCCTTTGAGGCTTAGGCCATAAACAATTTTATTAGTTCAGGTTAAAAATGTCAATGAAAAGTCCCCACCATGATAGCAAAACAAACGGTGGGGGTATCCAGATAAATATTCACTGCTCAAACCGCTAACTGATAAAGCTGAAGATAAAACATAGAAAAATAGACAAGTCAGCACAAAGAAACTCCTCAAAATGTTTGTGTAGTGTGCTAAAACACAAGAAACGAGGTGAGAATTCTGACTTCTGACCTT
>JAVLUX010000047.1:1757500-1790000 GCA_032164185.1 Moxostoma hubbsi | reverse complement strand
CCACCACCCTAACTCCTCCTCCATTATTGGTCAACTGTATCCACTGATAATGTGTGTGCTTTACATGTGTTACTGCATGTTGATATGAGGCATTTGGAAGATATAGACCTTACTTAGAGTAGACGCCATGTTTAAATGTTCGCATTTGAAAACAAGCCTGTGAGGGATAGATGCACCGTTCAGTGGACTGTTATATCTAATGTCCTTGATTATGTCTAATCACATCTAGTGTTTTCTGAAGTTTTTTTTGTCAACTGGAAATCTGATTGGATGTCCTACACTCACTGAGCACTTTATTAGGAACGCCTGTACGCTTACATATTCACGCGATTATCTAATCAGCCAAACGTGTTGCAGCATTGAAATGCAAACAATCATGCAGATACGGGTCAGGAGCTTCAGTTACATTTACATGTACGCATTTGGCAGATGTTTTTATCCAAAGTGACTTACAGTGCACTTATTACAGGGACAATCCCCCCGGAGCAACCTGGAGTTAAGTGTCTTACTCAAGGACACAATGGTGGTGACTGTGGGGATCAAACCAGCAACCTTCTGATTACCAGTTCAGTGCTTTAACCCACTACACCACCACATCAACCATCAGAATGGGGGAAAAATGTGATCTCAGTGATTTCGAGCGTGGCATGATTGTTGGTGCCAGATGGGCTGGTTTGAGTATTTCTGTAACTGCTGATCTCCTGAGATTTTCATGCACAACAGTCTCTAGAATTTACTCAGAGGAAGGAAATGCGTTATTGATGAAACAGGTCAACGGAGAATGGCCAGACTGGTTCGAGCTGACAGGAAGGCAACGGTAACTCGGATAACCACTCTGTACAATTGTACTGAGCAGAATAGCACCTCAGAATGTACAAGATGTCGAACCTTGAGGCGGATGAGCTACAACATCAGAAGACCAATCTGAATGATCAATTCAAAGATATTTAGTTTCGATTGTGTATCTAATGTGTCCTCATAGCCTTGTTTTTCAATCCCCACAAAAATTAAATATGGTGCTACTCTGACCAAGATCTTTTCTTTGAAGTCATGTGCACATATATGTACTGTATGCAAACAAGTGTTTGTTTTGGTGTTATGGTAACTTGATGTTGTCCGGGACATATGAGGACACCGTGTTCACTCAAAATTTGCAAACGCAATATCATCACGTCTTTCTTACCTCCTCTGAATGTGGTTTTAGTGATAAGATCACAAAACATTTTGGACCTTTTTTTGTGCGGTTTAATTGTGATTTGATCACCTGAGATGGATGTTAAAGTCAGGTGTAACCGTGGCCCGAGTTAGAGCGAGAGAAAAAGGAAGGTTATTGCATTCGACAGATGTTTGCACATACTCAGAGTTTGAATGTGCCTTGATTCCCAAATCCAATCTCCTCTCTGGTGAATCTTCCTCACCCCCAAATCATTGTCTTGGACTCATCTCTCAGAATCACATCCACACATGACTGATCCCATCATTATCCAATCACATCCATTCATCAGCCCCATGGCAGCGGCAAAACAATCAGCACCATACGGCAGCCACATTCGTGAGAACCTGCGCTTCCTGATAGATTTGTTTCAGGAGGTGACACAGGGCAGACTTTTGGGAAGATGTAATCAGACGTTTGGCAGAATCTGTAGCAATCAGACTCGCCATCAGACAGTTTCTGGTCCTTAAGGGTATTTGGGGTGTGTGGGTAACATCAACGTTCTTGGATCGGAAAGAAAGTTGAAAAAGAGGAGATTACACGGATTAGGAAACAGGGGGGAAGAATAATGTAGTTAAACACTTTATCGAGATTTGATTTCACCTTGAAGACACAAGAGAGACTCTTCAGGGGCTGATATGATGATTATAACTCATGCTGCTCTAAACTGTGGTAGATGTGTTGACAGAATGCTGTGTGTGTTGGGCATTCACCACATGCACATTTTTTGGGGACCCGTGTCTTTAATGTTGTCATATTAGAAATAAAGATGAAGAATGAAAGAGAGAAGAATAATTATAGTACTATATATGTGGCAAGAGAGTGAGACTGTCCTTTGAAATAAGCATTCCTTCTCAATTACACACATTTTAACGCCCTCTATAATGTTAATGATGCGTGTCATTCTGTCTCAAACTTTCGACGATACCTTTGTGTTGCAGCTCAAGTGAGGATATGATGTCATCAAGGCTTTTATGTGTCAAATCCACAGTGCAAACATCAGACATCCATAGAGCAGATATATGAGTATCCCTCTTATACAATACTGCTCATTAATCAGCATGAAACCACATATTAGCCGATGTATTTTTACATTTCCACAAACATTACATTTTCTGCAATGAATTGAGCATTTGCTTACAGACTCTTGACTGCTTGTCAATCCTTTCAGCCTTAGGAGTGCTTTCTATTTTTGTTTTTTAGAAACTTTATGCTTTTGAGAACATTAAGATTAAAGTTAAAAAATAATTAAAAAATCCTATCCTATACATCATTGAATGACAAGATGTAACCACCCATCAAACTCTTTGTATTAAAGAAATAGATGCATTTTAAGTAGTTTTTTGAAGACAGCTGTCCAGAGGTCAGCTTCACAGATGGAGTGGGGTAGGTGACCCAAAAGGTTTGAGGAGCATCAAGGTGTGTTTTGGCAAAATTCAGACAAGCCTTAATGTTCTTCTGGGTTAGTAGTGGTTTTCGGCTTGCCACTCTTCCATGGATGCCATGGTCATGAACAGTGACCTTTATTGATGTGAGAGAGGCCTGCAGTTCCTCGGATGTTGTCCTTGGCTTTTTGTGTGACTTCCTGGATGAGTCGTTGCTGTGCTCTTGGAGGAATTTTGGAAGTTTGACCACTTCTGAGAAGATTCACTACTGTGCCACTGGCGCTGTATTCAGGCCTGGGTGTTTCTAGTCCAGCTGAACCCCATATGAATGCAGTTTCATAGATTTGGGGATTTAGTAACTAAGGGGGCAAACACTTTTTCACACAGGCTCAGTTGTTATTGGAAAAATGCTTCAATAAATAACATTATTAGTTAAAAACTGTATTTTGTGTTTACTCAGATTGTCTTTGGTTTATGTTCGATTTCTTTTGGCAATATAGTGAGATCTACACAAAAACAGAAGAAATCAGAATGGGGGGAAACACTTTAACAGCACTGTACCTTTTGATTTTACCTGCTTTGACAAGTTCTGGCGCCCCCCCATGAAGGCGTGCCTTCCAGTTTGAAAACCGTTGCTGTAGAGCAGGGTTGTGGATCATTGTCTGCTAGATCACAAGATCTTTTCTGTCATGAGCACAAATGACCAATTAGAAGAATAGAACTGCAGATTTGCAATGTTTGGGACAACAGTGACCTCTATTGTCGAATCATGTTAATATCACCAGATTAAAGCAGTCGACCGTAAGAAAGAGGCAGCATTTCTCTGACGTTAATTATAAGTTGTCCAATCACAATAATGCATCAGTGCTATCGTCCTTTTTGGACAAGGTCTCTTTACGTAGCATTGCATGTGCTAGCATAGCATGCGGTACCGTGCAATTCCTAATGTAATCTATTTTCTGGACATCATCATTTCAGAGCGACACTCCCAAGAAGGTTTGCCAACTGTCCCAAAATATACGGGATCATCCCGTATTTAAAGATGAAATGATGCATCCTGTATTGGATTGATACGGGACTCGATTAGTCACCGCAAAATCGTCCAAGATCATTCATTTAACTTTGATGTTTGTTGGAAATTGTGCCTACAGTGGGTAAGGGACCATCTGAAAACTCCACACATTGTGCTATAATGTGCTAAAACTGTGGACGGTGTGGTAAATGACTTTCTGAGAATGGTCTATTGCCACACCTGGTGGGTCATGAATTACTGGTATTCAAAAAAAGTGGGTTGCAGTGAGCAAAAGGATGAGAAAACCTGCTGTAGAGTGAATGTGAGCTGTGTGTGGACTTGACTTAAACACTGAGCACACACACTTGCACACACACACTTCTGCATGGTACAAATTATTTTCCCTTTTACACCAAGCCATTCATGCTGCTGTACATCCTATTTTTGCCACCCTTTTATGCTTGCAGTGTTGCCTCAGGTAACAGAATGGCCTCGGGTATAGACAGGAAACAGTTTGAGTACCTCTGCATGGCATATTAGGTGCGGAGGACACTTAAGGGTTTAGGTGTGTTAGGAGTTTACCTGGTAAAAGGAATGTGTGTTTATGGTAATTAATGAGGCATTTTGGGCTAAGGATGAATGATTAATGGAAATAAAATGTATTGTATATGATGTAGTGAAATTATCAAGCCACAAAGCTCTGCTCGCTGCGCTTACTGTATGTGCGCAGCTGTTTTCTCAGTAGTGATACACATATTCAAAGCACGTCAAATTTACAGAGCTCTAGATTCACTAATTGCACATATCTGTAATTCCAAATATGCTTGGCCACTAAAATTTTATATCCGAATCCAAAATAGCCTCATAACACCGAATGTTTGAGGACAGAAGAGTGGAAACAGAAATTTCTCTTTCAGTGTACCGCCAAAATAAAAGCTTCCTCTAAAATAAAGGCCTGCATAGCTGTGCCGCATGAACGTTAAGGAAATATTTAATGAATCTGGTAATTTTTAAAAAATAATAATAATAATAATTGTTGTTAGGAATATTATAAAAAACATATTTTCATAATCATTTAAATTAACCCTAACCCTAACTAAACCTAACCCTAATCTAAACCTAATCCTAATCTAAACCTAATCCTAACCCTAACCTAACCCTAATCTAAACATAACCCTAATCTAAACCTAATTCTAATCTAAACCTAATCCTAATCTAAACCTAACCCTAATCTAAATTTAAGCCTAACCTAAACCTAATCTAAACCTAACCCTAATCTATACCTAAGTCTAACCTAAACCTAACCCTAATCTAAACCTAACCCTAATCTAAACCTAATCCTAATCCTAATCTAAACCTAATCCTAACCCTAACCTAACCCTAATCTAAACCTAACCCTAATCTAAACCTAAGCCTAACCTAAACCTAATCTAAACCTAACCCTAATCTATACCTAAGCCTAACCTAAACCTAACCCTAATCTAAACCTAACCCTAATCTAAACCTAAACCTAACCTAAACCTAACCCTAATCTATACCTAAGCCTAACCTAAACCTAAGCTTAATCTAAACCTAACCCCTAAACCTAACCCCCTAATCTAAACCTAACCCTAACCCAAACCCTAATTTAAGTTATTATTGGGCTAAAAAACAAAGATTAAAATTGGGCTGAGACTCTATCAAAAGTGAACAAAAACAGATCCAATGTGAAGATGACGTGTATGTTTTATATCCCCTCTGTGTTTTCTATTTACTTAGTCTGGTTCTTTTTACATGTGAACACCCTTTTTTTAACAGTATTAATATTGGCAGTAGAGCATGTTTTCCCATTACTTAATTTTGGTGAAACGGAAACACTTACTAGGTTTTTTTATTATTATTATAATTTTTTTAATGCATTTTTGATTTTATCCAAAGTGACTTACAGAGCACTTATTACAGGGACAATCCCCCCGGAGCAACCTGGAGTTAAGTGTCTTACTCAAGGACACAATGGTGGTGGCTGTGGGGATCAAACCAGCAACCTTCTGATTACCAGTTATGTGCTTTAGCCCACTACACCACCACCAAAGTGACTTACAGTGCACTTATTACAGGGACAATCCCCCCGGAGCAACCTGGAGTTAAGTGCCTTACTCAAGGACACAATGGTGGTGACTGTGGGGATCAAACCAGCAACCTTCTGATTACCAGTTATGTGCTTTAGCCCACTACCACCACCACTCCACTTTTTCTTTTTTAAATGGAGTAACTATTTGCACTAGGTGTAAACAGCACATGCCACACAGCGCTGCTTTTTGCACTACAATAATCTGGTGAAAAAACACAAATTAAGGACAAACTGCCCCACTAGTGTCGCTGCAGTGGTGTCTGGTGTGACGATGGTACGGATGTGCTTTTTTCGTGTTCTATTCTGCCTTTTCAGACCCATTTTTTGCTATGTTTTCTATCTCCACACTTAATATTTCCTTTAATACTACATATAATAACTAGGGATGCAGAACGACTCATTTTACTGACATTTAAACAAACAAAAAAATGTTTTGTTGACTAGTCAACTGGTATAAAAAGAAAGAAACCCTCAGAAAACAGTCAAAAATCAATGTGTTTTTGTGACCCATTAAATGACTTCCAAAAGCCAAATTCAATGCTAAATTCTGCTGAAAAAGGGGCGTTGTGCTTGACTTTGCTTTGCTTGGCATTATCATCATTGTAGGCTACTTTAAATACAGAACATGACATGCATTTAATGAATCAACGTTAGCGAATACAGGCATAATTATAGAAAAAAAATGAATGAAATAGTGCAGGACCAAAAGAGCAGCCCTAACAGCCTGTTCTAAATGGAAATCACCAAGTTCAAGTAACTTAACATATTAAAACAGATGAATAATCAGCCAAATCTACGAGAACAAAAATGCTCTGAATAGTTGCATGTATTTCATAGTGGTGGTGGTGTTGTGGGCTAAAGCACATAACTGGTAAGCAGGAGGTTGCTGGTTCGATCCCCACAGCCACCACCATTGTGTCCTTGAGTAAGACACTTAACTCCAGGTTGCTCCGGGGGGATTGTCCCTGTAATTAAGATTCAACTTTATTGTCATTGTGAAGAGTACAGAGCCAATGAAATGCAGTTTTTTTTCGCATATCCCAACTTTCATCCATGTGTCTCAGTCAAGAAGTATATTTGTTGGGGTCAGAGCACAGGGTCAGCCATGAAACAGCACCCTGGAGCAGATAGGGTCAAGGGCCCAACAGTGGTGTCTTGACGGTGCTGGGGCTTGAACCCCCGACCTTTGGTCAGTAACCCAGAGCCTTAACCACTGAACCACCACTGGCAATAAGTGCACTGTTAGTCACTTTGGATAAAAGCCTCTGCCGAATGCATTAGCCTATGATCTAATATGACAGCTGTTTGGTTAAGAATGTTAGCCAATAACAGTTACGATGGCTAGGATTGAAAAAATTGGCCTTTGAGAAATGTACAATAAAATGAATGTATTGTTCTAAACACTTGCACACAGAATAAAAGGTCTTAAACAGTTTAGCAGTCATGACAATAGCCTTCTTGATCAACAGGGTAAAAAATTGCACACCTAGCCTAAAATGGTCATTTTCTGCGCATACATTTCTGATGAACAAAATTAGCATGTCATTATGGTACAGTGAAAGATGGAAACGACGCACCTGATGCGATTATCCTGCGCTTGAAAAAGCCCGCTCGGTGGGAAAATAACTGCACAGATTCAAAGACTCAAATGTGAAAACATCCATAGCGACTTACAAGCCAATGTTTGGCTTCACGCACCACCACCAACGTGATTTCTGAAGCTACTTTGCTGGTCTTGCAAGAGGATTTTATTCTGAGGGAGGAATCACACGCATTATTCTTTTTGAATAATATTTGTATTATTAATTATATTTGAAATGTGTAACTACTATGACAGTAGTTTAAGCATAGCCTTACAGATCATTTAAAGCCAAACATACATGTGTAAAAATGCTGAACAGTTTAATGGGGAAAAACATTGACCGGCTAGCAGCATCAGAACAACTTAGTCTTGCACATCCCTAATTATACCAATACAAATGAATACAAAGGTTGATTGTCTCACAGTGATTTGGTCACAGAGTTGAAATGAAGGTTTGAACGAACCATGTTTTAATGCAATGCATGGTGTTGCAACAGTAATATGGTGTTAATACAAGTAGCCATGTTTACTATGATTTTACTACAAAATACAACGGTGATACTACGGTTACAGTAGCGTGATTCATTTTTGTAAGGGAAGTTTAGGGGTTGGTGTCTGTGGGACTGCAGTGATGCACTTATACTGTATTTTATTATTTAACTAGGGGTACAAATAGCATCTAACACTAATTGCATGCATAAGAATGATTTTATTGTTTGTTTTATTGCTATTTACACGGTGCAAATAGATGCTGACTTTAAAAAAAATATATTAATAATCATATTGCAGTTGAAAATACAATAGCAAATTAAAAAAAAAAAATGTCAATAAATCACAATTGCATTTTTTTGGTCCAAATCTTTTAGCCCTAATTTGGAAATTCTTCACATTTTGGACTTCATAAGTAAACATCAGTGGGGTAAACTACAGCTGATAATGGGAAAACACAGTAAATAATGGGCCTATTTGTCAGCAAAAGAAAAATCCACTATCACGTTTCCACCAATTTCCAAAAATGAAAGTATGGCGTTCAGAAAAGAGAAAGATGTACCCAGTTACGTCCACTCCCTCAGGAGCTGTGTTTACTACTGTAGTTTTTAAATTAATGCCGGGGTACTACAAAATATAACTTAAAACACTAAATACTGAAAGAAAAGAAGAAAAAAATGGAAATATTCAAATGTCTGCTAGATTTACCCTGCTAATGTGACTGTCTATAGAACAACAGGATCACCTGCCATCCTTTAATTCACAACACATGCCTTAATTAAACATTATTACTGCTCACAATACCTTTAATGGACTGTGTATTTAATTATGCTGTGCCTGTTTCTACAAAGCTTTAAACCACTCTTTCGATTGATGGCCCACAATGTCATTTCCTTTTAATGGACATCCTGCTCTTAACGCATGTGTGCTCCTGTCATTTGAACATTAATGTATGCACTCCCGCTTGCGAGCTCGGACGAGTTATTGGCAGGCTTACTGTTTCCCTGCACATCCATTCATTGCTTAGTGTGGTAAATATTACAATGTCAAAGCCAACATGGTTTCGGCCAACAAAAACTCATTGATGATATCAGACCATGATGGAAAATGTGTGTCTGGCTTTGAGTGAAACATGTTTGTGTTGTAATAACGTATTTAAAGCACAACGTCAATCACTGTTCTTACCGAAGCAAAGATGAACAAACATAAAATGCACCGACACCGAGAGATTTTCTTATTGGTTACTGTTGCAGAACCATGATTTATATTTTTAAGGGAAGGTTAGAGTTAGGTTTAGGGGTAGGGGTTAGTGTTTGGTGTCAGTGGGACTGCAGTAATGCCTCTATAGGGGTGCAAATAGCATCTAACACCTGGGATGGACTGGCCATAGAGAGATCGTCATGGTTACTGTCGTAACCTCCGTTCCCTGAGGGAGGGAAAGAGACGACGAGTCGAATGAAGTGACACAAGGGGTCTTCTTGGGACGCCAGACTTACCTCTGAACTCGAGAAAAGGCCAATGTCAAATTGGCGGACAGAATTTGCATGCCCCGCCCCGGACATATGGGTATAAAGGGAAGCAGGGCAGCGTCTGTCAGTCAGGATTTTGCACTGAGGAGCCGAAAATATGGTACGGCCATTTACAGTGCTAGGTCTAGTGCTGAGGCAGGAGGGACACAACGTCTCGTTCCCTCCCTCGGGGAACGGAGTTTCCGGCAGTAACATGACGTTCCCCTTCTGTCACTCACTCGAGTTTAGCCGTTTACTCGGCTAAACAACAGGTAGCTCCGCCTCAACCCGTCCCAGCTCTCAGCCCCAGCGTCGAGCACCTCGCAGGCAGTGTACGCCCCCCGTCTCCAGGACCAGGAAAGCTCCAAAGCGCTCCTGAGATGGGCAACCCAGGCAGTCAGACGGTCACTCCAGAGCTGGTACCAAGACCACTCCGTAACCCGGTGGAGGGCCGGGAGGAGAATCCTTGTTTCATTTGCTGCACCGCCTTTGGGCTGCGGCACCCACATTCTCAATAAAGAGCCATTTCCTCACACCCTGGGTCATCCAGCCGGTGCGCGCCGTTCTCACAGCACCCCGGCCCCAAAACTGTCAGTCCCGGCGCTCCGGACGCAGCTCTCTCGCCTCCGGACCCACAACTGCTCAGACACAAGTTCCAAAGACGCCTCTCTAGGACCTCTTCCTCCGTCTCTAACCTGCCCCCTGCCAGGTGCGTGGAGCAAGGTAAGTGCTTTGAGTCTTTTCCAATTTCCTCCGGTGGTCCGGAAACGGGGCTGAATGGGCGGCAATAACGTGCTGCTGCTGCGTTATGCTGAAAGTATCGCAATTGGATTTTTTGTCAAAGTCGTTTAGCCCTATTTGGATGCCAGTGGAAATGACGAAGCGGTCCAGAACAGACTAGAAACATTGTTATTGTACACAGTAACAGTAATCACTACATACTTTGCCTCGTCAATAAAATACATGTTTGCTTTCAAATAGGCCATTTTTGTGCTGCTACTGAGACTCGTAATGGGAAACAGTGGCAGAGTTTCCCCTCGAACGAACCATTACCACAAAAAAGAATGAATGAATAAATAATGCACGCAGAGTAAACGATAACCCACCAGAGGGCTGTTGTTTAAATGTAAATAGTGAGCGGTGAGAGAAGGTGTGGTGGGTTCAATTACCTGTAAATCATCCTGCTTAGTCATTGTTATGTCTTCTTTGATTTACTGTATTGAGTCTGTTTGGGAAAGTTTGGAAACAGACAGCAGCATTAATGCACAAGACGGATTGGAGGTTTACGTTGAAACTTGTTTCACCTCGACAAACATTTGCTTATCATCATTCCTTTCCTCTTTGAACTCTCAGCACCCTGTTCACTTGTCTTTGGGAGACAGCGCAGAATTTACTCATGGTGTGGTTGAACATTCTCCAAATTGATTTTCCTCATTTTTCTTCTGCTCTGTCATCGTATCTTCCCCCATTTTATATGCTTTGTCTGTATGATATCATCTTTGCAAACGAAAACACGGGAAATACATTTGTCTTGATGTTATCTGATAGAAGTACATGCTCAAAAATGTATTTTGTGTAATTGACGCTTAATGTGTCCATTGATTTTTTTGGGTTAGAATCAAGATTTTATGTGTCATTTCTGTGCCACTAAACAGAATGGCACAACTAATCATTGACAATCATTGACTGAATAACTGAAAACTCCTCCATTGTACAAACAGATTGAGCCAATGTTGTGGTGTTGGTCTGGCAGGCCACTCCAAAATACATAGAAATGTTTTAATTTCCCTATAGAGCCAGTGTTGCACTTGTAGGTGAAGAGGTAAGATTTTCACCATTTTAAATCAACTTTTTGTCTTCACTAGTTCATTTTAAACAGTCCTACGGTGTGACAAATGCATTTTAAATAGGAGTAATCTCTCTATTAAGCTGCATGCATAATAGTTATTAAAACGGAGCAAAATGCTGTTTAAAATTGTTTTATTTTAAGAGTATTGTAAAGCATGTCACACTTCAGACAACTACCGTCTACGTCATGTCAACTACCTATTTATTTCTGTAGTTGGTTCATAGTTGTTGTAGATGTCCATCCTCTCCTGTGTATTATTAAATATTATCTGGTGTTATTTTGAAGCTTTGCCATAGCGGTCAAATCACTCATATGTTGAGTTATAATATACATGTAGACATTATTTATCGGAACCTAAGGCGAAATGCATACGCTTAACAGCAAAAACATCAAATGTAACATGCACCACGATAAGTGCCATCAAACTCGATTTGGCAAGGCAATAAATGAAGACCACTGATGTCTCCTCAGAAACTCTTGCTGACTGCTAACAGGCTTTTTAGGTTGAAAACACATTGGGAAGAGTTTTTCTATTGCTTGGAAACACCGTCATTGCATTACCACTAGCAGCCCACAGGTTGTACCAATCACAGACTGCATCTTTACTATATTTATGCCGCTGCTTTGATACGGTTAGCGAGTCTCTTTAGCTATAAAGCAGATAGATGGGAAAAAATAGGGGGAAAGCACATCTCTTGATATAAATAATTGAGAGTAATTAATAAGGTTAATATTAGGGTACTTTTATTGATAAATAGAATTGAAATTATTTGTGACACTTGAACTGGTTTAAACAAGAAATAGCTTAGCCTAAATGCTACAACCCAAACATTAAATAACAGAACGACCTGCAGTGATAACTCAATGAAAATGACTCTACCGTATGTTTAGTATCTAGTGTTTGATACAATTTGCTTTTTGTCTCATGGAGATTAAACGTATTTTTAGTATAAATCCCAGATACTGTTATCATATCACATTTCGGAAAAATTACCAGCAAGCATTTCGCACGGTCCATTGAGTGACGGCTTAAAATACTGCAACACTGGGATAATACCCTCTGTAAGGCAATACTTTATCTTGACTAACTGCTTTTACTCTGTCACATCAAGGGCAGTTTTCAGTATGGACAGGGCCGTCGCTGGACTTCAGTGTCATACGGGGCTGGGCTCACAGGCCGTATTATAATATAAAATCAGAAGAATCCTTCCATCCATGACTACACTACCTGTCAAATAATAGTTATATTAAATCCCAACACTGACACCAGTTCAGAACTATATATAAACACATGTCAGGCGCACCATAAATGCACCAAACTCGTTTGAATTTAAATTGTGGAGGATCAAATCTTGTGTGTACATTCGAAGCATTATGAGATTAAAGTTCCAAACTAACTAACTGAAGTCGTAATATTTTGAGTAAAGTAACATGAATGAATGAATGAATGAACATTACATTTATATAGTGCTATTCTGACACTACACTCAAAGCACAGTGATCAGGGACTCTCCTCAACCACCACCAGTGTGCTGCAGCCACTTGGATGATGCGACGGCAGCCATAGTGCACCAGTACACTCACCACACACACACCAGTCAATGTTGGAGTGGAGAGAGTAGAGTTATTGAGCCAATTAATGGATGGGGATTAATTGGAGGCCATGATTGATAAGGGCCAAAGGTGGGAATTTGGCCAGGACTCCAGGGTTACATTCCTACTCTTTTTGAAAAGTGTCCTAGGATTTCTTAATGACCACAAAGTCAGGACCTTGGTTTCACGCCTGGTCTGAAGGACGGTGCCTTTTTACAGTATAGTGACCCCATCACTATACTGGGGCATTAGGACCCACACAGACCACAGGGTGAGCACCAGAGGTGGGTAGAGTAGCCAAAAACTATACTCAAGTAAAAGTACAATTACTTAAAAAATACTCAAGTAGAAGTAAAATACTAAAATAAATAATTAATTGAGTAAGCGTAAGAAAGTATCTAATTAAAAGAATAGTAGTAACTCGTTACTTTCACAGATTACATTATAGACGTTTACTCCCCTATACTCCATTACATAATAAACATTGAACATGTACTACAGAATTATTATTATTATTATTATTATTAATGTAAATTCAGTCATCATTCACATTCATGTTGTTCCAAACCCATATGACTGTCTTTCTTCCATGCAACACAATAAGGAGATATTAGACAGAATGTTTGCCTGAGTCACTATTTACTTTCAGTGAATGTGTTTTTTTCTCCATATTTTGAAAGTGAATGGTGACTGAGATTGACAGTCTATAACATTCTGTCTAACATATTTTGTGTTCCACAGAATACTGAATATGGCAGAATATTAAATTAGGTCTGAGCTATCATTTTAAAGGGATAGTTCACCCAAAAAGGAAAATTATCTTATCAATTACTCACCCTCATGCCGTCCCAGATATCTATGACTTCCTTTCTTCTGCAGAACACAAATTATGATTTTTAGAAGACTATTTTAGCTCTGTAGGCCAAAATTTTGATGCTCCATAAAGGCAGCATTTAAGTAATCCATAAGACTCCAGTAGTTAAATTAATATCTTCAGAAGTGATATGATAGATGTGGGTGAGATCAATATTTGTAATTTTTTGCTAGACATTCCTCTCCCTGCCCAGCAGGGCGCGATATGCAGAGATAAATCACCAAAAACACAAGAAGAATCTGAAGGTGATCTGTTTCACTGTTTCTCATCTATCACATCGCTTCTGAAGATACTGATTTAGCCACTGGAGTCTTATGGATTACTTTTGTGATTTTGTTTAGCTTTAAAATGTTGCCACCCAATCACTTGCATTGTATGGACCTACAGAGCTGAGAAATTCTTCTAAAAATGCCTTAATTCAATAAGAAGAGATGTTTGGAAACAATTCTAGTAATCATTACAGTGAAAATGTCCCACAAGGACATTATATATAATGCTGAAATATAAACCAAAGCAAGATCATGCTTTATTAATGCCTACTTGCATTAATGAAGTGGAGTGATGGTGGCGTAGTGGGCTAAAGCACTAAACTGTTAAGCAGAAGGTTGCTGGTTTGATCCCCACATCCGCCACCACCATAGTGTCCAAGAGCAAGGCACATTGCTCCGGGGGGATTGTCCCTGTAATAAGGGCTCTGTAAGTCACTTTGGATAAAAAGCATCTGCCAAATGCATCAATGTAAATGTACTTTCACTATTTCATAGTTTTTAAAGTCTCTAATGCAGAGTACACAACTTACATCGGGCACCAACCCTAAACGTGGAACACTCGCTGTGTCTGAAACTGTCTGAAGCTATTAGTGTGGTAATACTAATACTACGTGCAGTAACGCCACACATTGTAAAGAAGTACAAAAATTCATTAGAAATGTACTTGAGTGAGAGTAAAAAGTACCCACTTTTAAACCTACTCTAAAAGTATTTTTTTTTCTTCAAAAAGTTACTCAAGTAAATGTAGTGCATTACTACCCACCTCTGGTGAGCACCCCCTGCTGGCCTCCCTAATACCACTTCCACCAGCAAACGTAGTTTTCCTCAGAGGTCTCCCATCCAGGTACTGACCAGGCTCAATCTTGCTTATCTTCAGTGGGCAACCGGTCTTGAGCTACGGGGTGACATATGATATATGGCTGCTGGCGAGAACATCAAAGTGATGTGGAGCATCCGAGTCTGTACATACAACATCACTAACTGGGGAGATAACTTGGCTGTGCAACCAAGCTGAATTTGTGGGAAGTTTTTCATTAATGAGGTGTGCATCGGATCAGGAGTTTTCAACATGTGGGATCTGTGAAGTGAGGCACGAGATATATGCGCTCACTCAAATGAAGCGAAAAATAATTGGAAATGCTCAGTCCATATCAAGATATTGTATGTGGCACCCATACTCATGCCCTCAGTGGCAGTACTGTAGAAAACATAGTAACAATACTGAGCGGGACTGCTAGAATCGGTCGGGGTCTTTCTCCTAAATAAATGACATTTCTTGCATATTACTGTGCTGATGAGCCAAAAGACCAAAGATTTCTTTACTGAAAAATCGAAATGATGGTTATATTACGTCCTCCACATCCATCTCTTGCATTAATGAAGCTGCTGGCTCGGCGTCCGTTCTATCGCTGTGATAATGACGCTCCGTTTAGCCTAAAATTGAGGTTTTATTCACACTAAGACTTTATTATTCTCATACAAAATGTCATCTCTTAATGCTACAACTTTATTCATGTCAATTTTACTTTATTCGCTAACAAATCAAAATCTTAATTATTATTATTATTTTTTATTTAGCGTGGCAATAAATTGTCATTGTGGAATAAGAAGTATAAGAGTAAAGATAACAATTGTTTTAATTTTTATAAACGTATCTCGAAACACCTGCGTTGGGTTTCATGACTGTTATGAAACGTGTTTCCAAGCAAAGCATCAACGCTTGATAAACGTGTGTGTTTTCCCTTTTTGCTCTGGCGTGCAGACTTATAGCATACTATATATATATATATATTTATTATTTCCCTTGGCCCAAAGAAAGCTCTCTTTCTGCAGTTGATTCAATGGCACAGTCACGGCTGATCTCTTTAAACCTCAGTATTAGCATACGATTTAGGCTTTTCCTTCAGGACCTCGTTGACTGTGACACTGACAGTTGAGTGGTCATGTTTCAACAGGGACTGAAGGTAAATATTGAATGGCTGACATTGTTGGGTTAGGCTGGCGAAAGGTGCATTTGGCAGAGAGCCCGGAGGCATATTGAAACTGAGTCCCGCATGAGAGAGACTGATCACTTAATCGGGGTATAAAGCTGAAACAGTGGGAAACACAGCATGGAAAGGTCAAGAGGTGAGACGGAGGAATCGAATCCCTCGATTCCCACCATCTCAGAATGCCCAGTGATTTTTAAGTAAGGATAATTCATGAGACTGTATGCTGGAGGCTTTGGAGCTGGTCATGTGCAGTTTGCATAACTTTATATCTGAATGCACGTTTTCATTTGTGATTTCATCAAGGAACATTATGAACGAGAGAACGGTTGGTTATGTGCCAGCAAGAAAACGGTCAATCCTCCTCTAGTAAAACTCAACTGAAGAAGGTTTTTGAGCAGAATATGATGGAGAAAGAGCTGCAATCTCAAATACCAAACCTGCAAAAATAATAAAATAAATAAATGTAATAATAAGAAAATAAATAAAGGAGTAAATGTCTTGATAAAACAAATATAATTCATTTTTAATTACATTTATTCCTGAATTTATTATTGTTTGATTTTTTTTTTCCTTTATTTATTATTTTCCCTATTTATTTTTATTTTTATTCTTTTAAAAAAAAAAAAATCTTTCATTTATTTAAATTTTTTTATTTTTGTATTTATCCGTTCATTTATTTTAATATTTATTTAATTCTCACATGTATTTTATTTCATGTGAGAAATATTCCCACATTTATTTATTTTTGTATTTATTCTTACATTTCTGTCTCATGTATGATAATGAAGTGGGCGTGTCCTGCTTACCGTCGGTTTATCGTGGATTGAAGCGTGTGCTCGATTACTCTTGACTTGTTTTGATGTGATGTCAGGTCATAGCCAATAAAAATACAAAATTTAAATATTGCTGACGCTTCACGTATATCTAGAGAGTTGCGCAATTTAGCGAATGAAGTCGATAACACGCATTAAATGACTGTTTCATTTAGAGTAGAGGTGCTTATTGATGTTTTGGGAGAGCTGTAGGCCGGTATGAATGTCGAAGCACATCCTGGATTGTTAGACTCTCTGCAAAACGTTTCCCTGCATAATCGAAATCTGTCAGAGCGTGCTGAGGTGGGACATCCATCTTATTTGCTTCCGATAAGTACTATTGAGCTCTCGACCAATGATGCGCTGGAGCTACGCAAGGACCGCCTCCCTCATTTACATGTTGCTCACAGAAAAGTACAAATAAGTACATGTATAAATAAATAAATATATATGGGAATATATAAATATGGAAATAAATATAAAAAATAAATGAACACATAAATAAAAAAATAAAAACAATGCAAAATAAATTAATACATAAAACTTAAAAAGAATAAAAATAAAGTTACAAATAAATAAAGAAAATAATAAAGAAAAAAAGTCATACTGTAATAAATTCAGGAATCAATTTAATTAAAAACTAATTATATTTGTTTTATCAAGACATTTATTCTTTTATTTATTTTCTTATACATGTGTTTATTATTTTTGCAGGTTTGGGCCTCCATATATGTTAAACAAACTCATTTATCAATATTACTTAATAAAGTGAATGTTTATCACTTACTGTGTATATCTCCCTGAGTGTCAGTGATGACGATCTTGCACTCTTTGCTTTCAAATTACGTCACTTAAATCATGATTGCGTCACTCAAGGTCAGGTAGAAGGCCTCGACCGGGACATATCCTAAAGATCACACCCACCACGAATCAATAAATCAATCTGATTGGCTGATGAATCTGATAAACTGACTTTAGTTGCTCATTCATTTGCACTGTTGAGGGATTCTGTGGACATTCTGAAGCCAGAGTTGGTGGAGCTCAAACTCACACGTGATTTGTGAAACAGTTGTCATGCTTCACTTGTAAGGATCAAGGAGTAAATTCGGACTGGACAAACTTTTAATATTTCTCTATTTATTTGTAGATTAATTAAGAGTGCAAAGCGATTAAAAATACATTGGCAAATAGGTGATTGAGAATGAAAGGATGAAACGTGTATTTATGTGGCATGTTGAGAATTCGCCACTGGTCCCACCACAGTATGGTTTTGTAAGGTTAAAATCACTCACACAGTCGTGTTGGCATTCATCTTTAGTATTTCTTTGTACAGGCATCTGTGTAACAAATCTATTGAATCAGGGGAACAGAGAAGAAAGAAAATACATTTGTCAGAACAGATATGGCTAGACACAAAGCGACGGAGAACGGAAATGTTTTTCTGATAAGCACACCTCCAGGAGCTCTCCGCTGGCCCTCAGTGATTAGAGACATGCTGGAGTGCGTCCAGAACATGTCAGGTTGACCTTGACACGTGCTTCATCATGCTGTAAGCGTGCACTCCAGCGTATACTCCAGAGGGGCTGAGAGCTCAGGAGTGGATGACACAACCGCCTGTGTAATCACAAATTACACCCTTATATCTTAATCAGAGTTTTTGTTTTTGGTTTCCTGTAAAAAATGTGCATACAAATAAGATGCATAAAGAAATATATATATATATTACTCTAACATACATTTACTACCATAAATTTAAATTTAAATAACTTGCTGAACACAAGGACAATAAAAACAAAACAATTTGCCAATCTGTTCATCTTAAAGGAGTAGTTTACACTAAAATGAAACTTCTGTGATTAAAAAATAAATAAAAAAATATCCTTGAAAGTTCAAATTCAGCTTGAAGATCTATATTAGACTATGATGTGTATGGGGCATTTACACATGCATAACTGTGAGAGATCTGTTGCTACTTTCTTTAAAGGAGGAAGCGGAAGCCGTATCAATGATCCAACGTGAGTCTTTTTTTTGCCATTTTTCAGTATAACACCAGTATTTGCTTTTCCAGCACAACATATATAATGGCAGACATGAATACTGCTGCGTGCGACTCTCTCCCCTCCGGCGGCTGTTAAAGATCATTTACCACAGGTGTCAATCCTTACCCTTCTTCCTCATGCGGCCTCTCTCTGCATGTGGTTAAGGCTCGTAGCCGCAGACAGAGTACTCGTGATGACACCTTTCCACCAGCGAAAGCGCCTACAATGGGCATGCAAGCATTTGAACTGGACTTTGGAGCAGTGGAAGACGGTCACTTGGTCCGTTCCACATGTTTCCTGTTTTCTTTTACATCACGTGGATGGACATGCACATGTGAGATGTTTACCAGGGGAGCTGATGGCACCAGGATGCACTGTGGGAGTGTGATGCTCTGGGCAATGTACTGCTGGGAAACCCTGGGTCCGGCCATTCATGAGGATGTCAATTTGACACGTGCCACTTACCTAAACATAGTTGCAGACCAGGTACACCCCTTCATTGCAATGGTACTCCTTGATGGCAGTGGTCTCTTTCAGCAGGATAATGTGCACTGCCACACTGCACACATTGTTTGGGAATGGTTCGAGGAAAATGATGAAGAGTTCAAGCTGTTGCACTGGCCTCCACATTCCCCAGATCTCAATCCGATTGAGCATCTGTTGGATGTGCTGAAACAATAAGTCCAATCCACAGCAGCTCCACCTTGGACTTACAGGACTTGCTGCTAATGTCTTGGTGCCAGATACCACAGGACACCTTCAGGGGTCTTGTACAATCCACTCCTCAACGGGTTGGTGCTTTTTTGGCAGAACACGGAGGACCAACTGGTGGGCTGGTGGTCATAATGTTTTGGCTCATCAATGCATATACATTATGTATAACATGCTATCTGGAATAAGTTACGCATGCTGGTGAATCCTAATGCTCTATTGATTGACTCAGGCCAGAGATTGTCAATCTTATAGGCCCGCCAATGGTTGTCATAATCAATATGCAATACTGTAATAGCTACAGTTATAGCTGCAGCCCGGCTACAAAGGAATTAAAGAACATTCATGTACATTTCTTAACCAGGGTTTACAGGGGCGATGATACCAGTGGTATCCTGCAGCTGGTTTAGCTCCCTAATTTGGCTTCCATGGTAACCTTGACAGAAAGTGCCGGTTTGCAAAAGGAGGAAAATAATTGTCTATTTTTACAAGCAGGATGGAGGGGAACAGATAGACCTGATTAGAGGATGAGAGACCGAATATCACTGAATATCTTTAGCACCTTTTTATAGGTTTGTCTTACTTTGGAAAGAATGGAAAGACTAGAAGTGTGTGTGTGTGTGTGTGTGTGTGTGCGCGTGCGTGAGTGAGAGGTGGGAAATGAAGGTTTCTCTCATTATGGTGTTATAGACGTGTGACTGTCACACCTTTCTTGAAAGCTTTAAATTAGTTTTAAAACTAAACGTCCCACCTTAATTAAACAGGGAGACATGTCAGCAAATGAAGTGTTTGCTCTGTGCTACATAACACACATTTATTGACAACCGTATGAATGGATATACACACCTATAATAAACACGTGGCTTGTCTTCTGGACTGACTGGAACTGACTCTCTCTCTCTCTCTCTCTCTCTCACACACACACACACACACACACACACATACAAATACACATACAAACACACACACACACACACACATACAAACACACACACACACACACACATACATACACACACACATACAAAAACACACACATACATACACACACAAACACACATACTAAAACACACACATACATACACACACAAACATACACACACACATATACACACACAAACACACACACAGACATACAAACACACACACATACAAACACACACATACAAATACACACACATACACACACAGTATAAAGAGATGGAATCGTAATACACTGTGGGATTACCTTCTCCACAAAGAATACATGCAATGCAGTCTTAAAATTGAGCTAAAACATAATTTTGGGATATATCACAAAAGGTCTGTTAGTAATTATAAGATTCAAAAGTAAAATTACACAAATGCTTGTTTTTTTTTCTAGCAGTTGTTTCTTATGTGTATCCTTCAAATAAAAATTCCAGTAACACCATATGTTTGTAAGAAGTCTTTGTAGAAGAAGTGAACACAATAACACAATAACACAATAAGTAAGGATGTTCTTCATATGTTTCAGGTCAGGCAGGTTGTCATGTGTTTAATGTTGTTATTATATCCAATTGATTAGTTACAATAAGTGTTTACCAAAACAATGGTTTGATATTTTGTTACCTTTGTACATTTGTACTGTTTCCTTAATCATTTTGTGCTTCATACTTGTTTGTTTTGCTTACAGTTTTCCTTCAATTTCTTAAGCACAGTTTTGAAAACAGGGTCAGATTTTTCAAACCCCTTCACACAATTAGCACAACACCTCAGATCATTTGCAAAATGCAACACTTTTGTCAAAACTCTACAATGTCTTATAATAAACTTATTTTGTTGTCATAACATAAACCCAACCATCATATGGTCTGATTCTGAATCAGCTCAACTCTCCTGTGCTCAACCTAAAACACTTTTAGCATTTACTAAATAAATTCACCAACACCACATGACACCAATTGTGCAGACTAATGAAATATTTATTTATTTTCATGTACTCAAGTCAGTCAATACTGAACATTTCAACAAAACATTTTCCAGTTTTCATACAGTAATAGTGAATGTACCACTGTACTGTAAGCTTACAGTAATACTGTAACATAAATGACATATCCAGTTCAGTAACGAATTAAAAAGAAAAATAAACTAAACATCTCTCCGCCGAGCTGGATCTGGCCACAGGGACGTGGAAGAAGAATCTTCTGGAGTGATGAATCCACCCTTGTATGGATGCTGCTTCAATTTGATCACATGCTTCCTCCATAGCTTGAAAGAGGGCCATCTGGACATAGTGCCGGAGATCATAAACCTTCCACCGCCATGCTGAGAAGAGCTCCTCAATGGGGTTTAGGAAGGGAGAGTATGGTGGAAGGTATTGAACTGTAAACTGTGGGTGTTGATGAAACCAGTTTTGGACCAGAGCAGAACGATGGAAAGCTACGTTGTCCCAGACGACAATGTATTGCATCTGGTCCCTTTGGTTTGCTGTGGTGATAATATTGTGTAATCTGTCTAAAAATGTAAGAATGAGGTCAGTGTTGTAAGGACCCAAGTTGGCATGGCGGTGGAGGACCCCATTCTGTGTAATGGCAGCACAAAGGGTAATGTGACCCCCACATTGACAATAGCCCTGAGATGTATTTTGAATATGGGGTCGTTCCCTCCGACATTTCTCGACGTTCAATCCTATGTTGGCCAAACAAAATACATGTAGCTTACTGTAAAATGATACAGGAATAGATACCAAAACTGTTGATATAGTACATGCAGTGAGCGATGGATTTTCTGTTGACAGAAGATACGTTTCACACCTGTGCTCTTGACCAAATGTCCAAACTATTGATGCCACCGTGTACCAGCTTAAGTTAGGCTGTACTCTCAGTCCAGTGTTATCCTCTCAGTGTTAGTCAGAGGTTTATTACATGATCCACAATTGCAGCATGAATTTCATTACACAGATTTAGTTGTCTTCTTCTTTGTGCATGTCCAACCCCCCCTCCAGGTCTTCCTCTTCCTCTTCCTCTCCCTTGTTCTCTCCAGATTACCCCTCTCATCCTCCCTCTTCCTCTTCCTCTCCCTCTTCCTCTTCCTCTACCTTGTTCTCTCCAGATTACCCCTCTCATCCTCCCTCTTCCTCTTCCTCTCCCTCTTCCTCTTCCTCTACCTTGTTCTCTCCAGATTACCCCTCTCATCCGCACTCTCCCTCTTCCTCTCCCTCTTCCTCTCCCTCTTCCTCTCCCTTGTTCTCTCCAGATTACCCCTCTCATCCGCACTCTCCCTCTTCCTCTCCCTCTTCCTCTCCCTCTTCCTCTCCCTTGTTCTCTCCAGATTACCCCTCTCATCCGCACTCTCCCTCTTCCTCTCCCTCTTCCTCTACTTTGTTCTCTCTCCAGATTACCCCTCTCATCCGCACTCTCCCTCTTCCTCTCCCTCTTCCTCTACCTTGTTCTCTCCGGATTACCCCTCTCATCCGCACTCTCCCTCTTCCTCTCCCTCTTCCTCTGACACCGTCAGACAGAACTTACCTGTTGCCTTTTTTATAGTGCTTAAACCTGATTGGTGTGTCTACAATTAAGTGTTTAACCAATTGGTTCATGGGTGTGTTCATTTGAAAGCCTTTGCTTTGAAATTGCAAGGAAATGACATCATGATACATTTTTGTGTCAAATGCATACAAGTGTGTTTAGTGTTTTGCAAAAGGTGTGAAGCTGACAATGTGCTTACAGTTGTGCAAATCTAGGCCTGTGATTTGCTCCTTGAGTGTAAGGTTTTGCTAATTGTGGGAAAGTTTTAATTATAGTGTGTAAGCAATTGAAAAAAACTGTAAAAGTTTTTATATTTATTTATTGCTATTTAATGGCTGGTATACATGTATACATTTACGGTATGACACTACCTTGATAGTGGGCACTGAAGAAGGAATGAAGAACCTACTGCAGACAGTTAAAAGAGAGAGCCAGGAAATGGGACTGTTGTTGAACTTCAAGAAGACCAAGGTGATGACCAATTATGATTGACGAACCCTTGACCTGGATGGAGATGAAATTGAGGTTATCAACGACTTCAGCCTACTAGGATCAATGATCAACACGAAGGCAACGACTCTCGAAGAAGTGAAACGAAGAATAGCCATGGGAAAATCAACGATGAAATCATTGGACAGAATTTTCAAATCGAAGGACATTTCTTTGCCCACAAAGACACGACTCATTCACAGTCTCATCTTCTCCATTGTAACATATGGCAGCGAGAGCTGGACGGTCAAGAAACAAGAACAGAAAATAATCGACGCCTTCGAAATGTGGTGCTGGAGACAAATCCTGCTGATGCCATGGACAGCCAGATGGACAAACAAATCTATATTGGAGCAAATCAAACCATCGGACATGTCTCTCGAAGCAAGGATCACCAAACTACGACTTGCCCACTTTGGACACATCGTACGAACCGATCACTCACTGGAGAAGGACGTTATAATGGGACGCATCGAAGGAACAAGAAGAAGAGGAAGACCTATCAAGACAACAACGGAGAAGACCTTGGCCCAACTTATCCAACTGGCACTTGATCCATCTTCCTACAAATTGTTCATCCATCAAGTCACCATGGCTCGGAATTGAGCCTAGGGCCTCTAACTATACAGTGTATAGCTTTTATTGGACAGGTATACGTATCTATTGTCTATGTATTATATACTGTATGTTTAGTCTTGTACAATCCAGAACAACATCTGCTGAGAGGATTATTGGCGCTCCCCTACCCACCCTACTAGAACTGTACACATGCAGAGTGACGAAAAGAGCTGGTAAAATCACTCTTGACCACATTCACCCAGCACACATCGAACTGTTGCCCTCTGGCCGGCGCTACAGAGCACTGAGCACATGAACAGTTGTTCCCTCAGGCCATCCACCTCATGAACAGTTAAAACTGCCCCCATCACCTGCATATAACTTTATATCTGTATATAAAACATTATTGCGCTATTGTACATTTAACTTTTTTATCTCAGGGTTTCCACAGGTCTAAAAAAGGTCTTAAAAAGTCTTAATTCATCCTTCTGCAAAATAAGGCCTTACATAAGAGCAACAAGTCTTTAATTCATAAGGTCATGGCATTTAATGTTGTATGAGGGATTGTTTTCTCGTTGCGTTTATGTATGGTGACCAGACGTCCCGTTTTGAAGAGGTATGTCCCGACGATTTTTCTGTAATGCCCATTTCCACATGAGTCCTTATATTTAAATGCTCTTTTAAACGCCTCTCAGAGCGAAGTGGCCGGTGTCTAAATGTTTGCAAACAGTATACCGCTGTTCATCTGTTTCAAACTTCTTTTTTGAATTTGAGCAAAGAACAAAGAAACACTTTGAGTGTGAGTATGCGTTTAGACACGAGGAGACATTAAGAAATCATCACGGGTGAGAGAGAGAGTGATGTATTTTTTATGAGAAAAAGGAAAAAAATGCTGTATGCAATGTTTCAGTCTGCTGATGTGAGAACCGATAGGAAAGAATGTTTGTGTTCCGTTCTGATCTGACTCAGACATTTATTATTTTAATCAGTTCAAGAATGCCCCAAAAGAAGATCTGACATTTCTAATACAGTATATATTTGGACACACACACACACACAGACACAGACACAGACACACACACACAAACACAGGCACACACACAGACACACACACAAACACAGACACACACACAGACAGACACACACAAACACAGGCACACACACAGACACACACACAAACACAGACACACACACAGACAGACACGCACACAGACACAGACACAGACACACACACACACAGACACACACACACACACACAGACACAGACACACACACAGACACACACACAGACACACACACAAACACAGACACACACACACACACACACAAACACAGACACACACACAGACAGACACACACACACAAACACAGACACACACACAGACAGACACGCACACACACACACACACACACACAGACACACACGCACACACACACACACACACAGACACACAGACACACACACACAGACACAGACACAGACACACACACACACACACACACACACACACACACACACAGTGAGGGAGATTTGTGGTCCCTGCTGTCGACATTTGATAAAGCAAAATAACACTAGACATTTTTTCGTTATTTAGGATTCTAACTGCCTACTTACTGTTTGACTCTCAATCTCTCCTTAGACGTGTGTGTGTGTGTGTGTGTGTGTGTGTGTGTGTGTGTGTGTTGAGTCTAGTCTAGCCTGGTTTCACTGTGAAAGTAAATGAGGTTGTTAAATGTTTCCCCTCTGACCTCTATAAGATGTTTGTAAGGTGAGAGTTCACATTTGGAGTTCATTGATGCATTGACAGGAAGTCAAACATCCCTGAGGTCTGCGGTTTGCAGTCCTATATTGCGCTTTAATGGTTATAGATAGAATTTAGAGTCGGAAGAAAAATAGCAGGTGATAACACACACGCATAAAAATCCCTCACTGTATCGTCATGAATACTGAAACATTAAGAATTATGCATCTCTCCTTTAAACATTTAGCCTTTTATTCCCTGCACACTGTGTTTGAGCATTTGTGTAAAGACGGTTGTGTGTGTGTGTGTGTGTGTGTGTCTGAAGGTGTTTCTTTAATTATGCATTAACATTTGAAAGGAAGGTCAAAAGCACATCTGGCAAGGAGCTCATATCCAGAACGCAATATCATGAGTATACTCCACATACACATGTAAGTCAGTATGTCCTCTGCATCAGTTTTATTCATCAAAGCTCACTCAGCTATAATCACAGCATGCTAAAGTACATATTCCACTTTTAACACACACATGCAACCTCATTTTTGTGCCTACATGCTTCAAGCGTTCCCATGTTACTTCAGGATCAATGGGGCAAATGGAAGCAACCAAAGCATGATAGATTAAGTATTTGTAGAGTGGAGGAAACTTCAAAAGGAAGATGAGCTATAGAGGAGCCTTTAAAGGCAAAATGACAGACAGAAGCCCTATTCGGATGGCAATCGTTTCTTAGGGTGACGTCTGTAAAAGTCTTCATGGCTCCTGTGTGATAAAACTCACGTGTTCAGATGACAATTAAATTACGGGGGACGAGCGAGGCTTTTTGTCGATCACAAGATTGTGCAAAGCAGGTTAAGGCTTGACAATATAAATAATAACTGAACGAAAAACACACAAACATAAACACAAAGCAGCTGCATGTCATTCTCTCTCTTGAACCACCTTTATCCCTCGCACGCCCCCATCAGGCTGATTGGGGACCGGGCGTGCGTTGTTCCAGCCCTGCCCCGCCCTCCTCCGCTCTACACTCCTCCTGGCGTTGCCTCAGGCCGGGGAGCCCACGGCATGACCTACATCCCTCCTCTCCTTGCGCCCGTCTGCCGGTGGGTCATCCCCGCTTTTCTCGACCTGGGAGGATGCAGGAGGGTAAAATCAACAACAAACAAAGTAGGCGAAGGATAAAGGCCAACACGGAGCGACAGAGAGAGAGAGAGAGAGGTAAAAAAACTCACTCACAGGTTCTCTGATGCACCATCACGTGGTCCTCGATCACTCCCCCACCCTCTCAGGTGGACCAGAGTCAGACCTACGACCCCCGGTGGACAAAACACCCCTCCACGTTCCCGGCGACTCGTGGGGACACTCCACCACCCCTGGCAGCGGCCCTACATCTCCAGGTAGTCAAGGACTCGCTTCCCTCTTCCACTCGTGGTCGGCGGTCGTCTCGACCCCTCCGCATTTCTGGGGGACGGCAGGGCACTCCTCTGCCCCATGCAGCGGCTCCATCGCTCCAGGTGGTCGGGGCGTCCAGTCCCCTCTCACCTCGTCGGCCGTGGCCTTCAAGCTTTTTTAAGCACGAGTCCTTGATAGGTGTGTACCATCAGTCAAGTAAATAAAGCACGCTATACTGTAAAGAAAGAGGTGTGTCTTTGGCTCTGTACTTCAGTCTTCATGATATAGTTTTCAGAGCTGTGTAAGAAAGAGTGACATTAAAACCGGAGAGCTGGTCCTGTTCTACTGCTCCTTTCCTTGCACAGTGTCAAGGCCAGATAGCTGCTTTATGAGGCATCAAATCAATCAGAGAATCCTGAACGGAGCTTTCAACATGACCAGCCTCTGATCTCAAGTGTTTTACGTTCAACAACCTTTGCTCTTTTAGATGATAAAACTCATTCACTCACTGCAGCTGAGAATGTGTTTTACCTTGTGCGCTCTGAAAGGTCCACACAGTCCATTACAGACGAACTCGTTCGCCATAATGTGGCAGAAACCTTGAGCGCTACTGAGTGTATTGCCATTAATGCATAACTGAAATCAAAAAGAGCATCCACTCACTCCTGCTTTTGACTCTACGTATGCCCTTGTTCTCGCTTATTCTTGTTTTGTCAGTTTTGAAACCGCTGCGCCACATTCTTTGACAGCTATAGAGCGCGCTCTCTTCAGTGGCATTGTAGATGTTTCAGCATTGCTACATTATTTATTTCTAGCCCTGCAAATTAGCTTAATTAGTATTTATGAGAGTTAAAATTTGACAAAGTACAGTGTTTGGGGATATTTACACTGGGTCACTTTATGTGTTTATCCTGATAATATCTCTGATGCAACACTACAGCAAGGATTGATGCCGTAATCGTAATTGTGATACATTTTTCTATTCATTCTGAAGCGCTAGTGTGTCATGGCACTGAAACTTTGTGGACAGCCTTTCAGTGCACATGCTGCCATCCTGTCAAATGATCTGAACTGACACTTCGCCATGTGGGCCGGGATTCGAACCACCAACCCGATTAGTGGCCAACCTGCTCTACCAACTGAGCCACAGCCTGAGTATGTGTGTGAGTGTGAGTGTGTGTGTGTGTGTGTGTGTGTGAGAGAGAGAGAGAGTGTGGGAGTGTGTGTGTGTGAGTGTGTGTGAGAATGTGTATGTGTGTGTGAGAGTGTGTGTCTGTGTGTGTGTGTGGGAGTGTGTGTTTGTGTGAGAGTGTGTGTGGGAGTGTGTGTGTGTGTGTGTGTGAGAGTGTGAGTGAGAATGTGTATGTGTGTGTGAGAGTGTGTGTGTGTGTGAGAGTGTGGGAGTGTGTGTGTGTGAGAGAGTGTGGGAGTGTGTGTGTGTGTGTGAGAGTGTGAGTGTGTGTGAGAATGTGTGTGTGTGTGTGTGAGAGAGTGTGTGCGTGTGTGAGAGTGTGTGTGTGTGTGAGAGTGTGTGTGTGTGAGAGTGTGAGTGTGTGTGAGAATGTGTATGTGTGTGTGTGTGTCTGTGTGTGGGAGTGTGTGTGTTTGTGTGAGAGTGAGAGTGTGTATGTGTGTGTGAGAGTTTGTGTGTATGAGTGTGTGTGTGAGAGTGTGTGTGTCTGAGAGTGTAAGTGTGTGTGTGTGTCTGAGAGTGTAAGTGTGTGTGTGTGTGAGAGTGTAAGTGTGTGTGTGTGTGAGAGTGTAAGTGTGTGTGTGTGTGTGTGTGTTTGTGTGAGAGTGTGTATGTGTGTGTGAGAGTTTGTGTGTATGAGTGTGTGTGTGTGAGAGTGTAAGTGTGTGTGTGTGTGTGTCTGAGAGTGTAAGTGTGTGTGTGTGTGTGAGAGTGTAAGTGTGTGTGTGTGTCTGAGAGTGTAAGTGTGTGTGTGTGTGTGAGTGTAAGTGTGTGTGTGTGTGTGTGTGTGTGAGAGTGTAAGTGTGTGTGTGTGTGTGTGAGAGTGTAAGTGTGTGTGTGTGTGTGTGTGTGTGTGTGTATGGGACTGTGATTGTGTGTCTGTGTGTGTATGAGACTTTGATTGTGTGTGTGTGTGTGACTGTGATTGTGTGTCTGTGTGTGTGTGTGTGTGTGTGTGTGTGTATTATCTTAGCAGACACTTTAAAAAACTTGTCTTCCATCTTGAGTTCACTTTATGCTGCCGGCATCTGATCTAGAGATATATCATGGCTGCCTTCTCATCTCTCCTTTATTCTTGTGTTTGTTTTTTAAGTGCAACTTGACACGAAGACGTCTGTCTGTGGCCGTGACGTCATTTTTATTGCTGTATGTGCTGTTGGGTTGGATCTTATTAAATGGATGTGTATACCTCTCCATGGAAATTAAAACTCTCCCACAGCCTATAAATGTTCATTAAAGTCCT
Source organism: Moxostoma hubbsi (assembly GCA_032164185.1). NCBI lineage: Eukaryota > Metazoa > Chordata > Actinopteri > Cypriniformes > Catostomidae > Moxostoma > Moxostoma hubbsi. Next base: position 1,760,461 of record JAVLUX010000047.1, on the reverse strand, counting down.
GCTGACTAACAGAATATCCCTGTGGTTTCATGGGACGTTTACATTTGTACTTGTGAACTACTGACAGAAGATGAGATCAGTTAACTGTATGTTGTCTCGAACCCTTGAAGTCATCTATGTGATGTCTTTTGCTCTTATACTCTCACTAAACAGTTCAATTACATTTGGAGAGTTCTGGCGGGGGCAAAGTTGTTCAGTTACTCCCGTTCAGAATTGCCCAAAATGTAATGTTGTTCTACATAATCATTCCAGCAATCATGAAGTTGTTCTTTATGTTGATTTATTGGGTGAATCTCTTTCCAAAACCCTGCACTCCAAAGATACCCAAATGAGCTTTATTGAGGACAACAGCAGCACAACAGCGCCCTCTACTGACAACTCTTATGAACAACATGGCTTAAAAATGGCATTAAGCCTAAAAATATGAGAACCAGCAAAATGATTGACAGGTTGAAAGCGTCATTGTCCATGGGAACATTTTTGTGTGTTGTTTACAGAGTCTAGAGCTGTCACAGAGACAGGTGAGATATCTTACAACACGTATTTCAGTCGTATTTCAGGGAACATTTTTATATTAAAGGTGCTGTGAGCGATTTTTCATGGAAAGGCTTTTAGATTTCAGTGACATTTGAGTGATCATTGCTAATTAGAGACTTTTTCACTGTTTTGTGTTAGTGTTTGCATGTTTGTTGCCAGCCATGCACCATTTACATATAGTTTTTTTGTTATTCAAATGGTTTAAAATTTTAAATGTGTGGATTACGTGGAATAATAGTTGAAGATAGGATCAAATAATATATTTTAAAAGATCTTATCACAACTGTGGCTTCTTTAGCTGAAACAATGATCTTTTCAGGTTGGACCCACTAATGCACATGTTCTAGAGAAATAAGACAAGGCACTTTACCAACAAAGTGACTGGCTCTTTTAACTATTATATTTCCTACTCTGTAAAATATATCAAACACTAAAATTACAAACTGCAAATTTCATTGCACTTTTTTTAACCACTTTTAATTCAATAAGCAATAGAAGAAACTTGGCTTTAAACTCAGATTTTTTTTTTTTTATTATTATTATTAGAAATGACAGAAATTGTGACAAGTTAAATGGTAAAAGATATTGATATAAAATGATTATGATTTTTTTTTTTTTTTCAGTTTACTGCTTCCATATTGAGTTTTTCCCCCATTGATGGTCTGCAATTATATAGCGGCTTTCTAACCTTAACAGTATTCAAAGCGCTTTACACTGTGTCCCAATCACCCATACACCAATGGCGGAAGGTGCCAGGACCAACTTGGGGTTCAGTGTCTTGCCCAAGGACACTTCGGCATGTGGAGTCGTGTGGGCCAGGAATCAAACCGCCAACCCTGTGATTAGCAGCCGACCCGCTCTACCACCTGAGCCACCGCCGTCCCAACAAGGTCCGTCTGCTCTCCTCATACGGTCTCTGCTTTCACATGGGAGCCTCTAACTTCTCATGTTTATCTACAATTCAGCAGGCAAACAAACACACACATGTTTCTAGGTTTTGTCCACATGGCTGACCTGAATTACATTGATGCGTGACTAAGTCTAGTGTGCGCAGCCTCTCCGGAGTGATAGTGAAGAATGCTGGTAAATTATTGAGAGGAATAATACGGAGCACCTACACAGTCCCTGCTGTACAATGAAATAATGAGTCAAATGGGACAGGCCTTGTAACGTGTGTGTGTGCGTGTGCGTGTGTGCGTGTGTGTGCGCGTGTGTGTGTGCGTGTGTATATGTGTATGTGTGTGTTTGTGTGTGTGTATGTATGTGTGTGTACATGTGTATGTGTGTGTGTGTACATGTGTATGTGTGTGTGTACATGTGTATGTGTGTGTGTACATGTGTATGTGTGTGTGTGTGTGTGTGTATGTATGTGTGTGTGTGTATATGTATATGTATGTGTGTATATGTGTATGTGTGTGTGTGTGTGTGTGTGTATATATGTATATGTATATGTGTATGTGTTTGTGTGTGTGTGTGTTGATAATCCAGTCATGATGCATCTACTTCAGCCATATTTTTGTCAAATCTTTAATGAGCATTTTCATAATTTAATATAGAAAAGCAATTCATCTTCTGAGACAATGCTGAACACTGACCTTTGTAAAATATGACCTACACAGGCTTTCCACATGTGTGTTTGAGGATATTAAATGCCGTTGGAAAGAGATATGCAGAACCAGTCATATTTGCACATCTGTGAGCAGCATATGATCAGAACCAGACAGGAATCTCATATTTCATTGTCATTCACAAACCAGCATTCCCCGGACGTCCTTTAATGCAAGTCTGTGTCTTCTGTCACAGCTGCACTCATTTCCAGCTCCTTTGAGTTTAATCTCAGCAACAAAAAAAAAAGAAAAACAATCTCTAAGTTACTTTTGTACCCCCCAAATTTAATTAATACCCCCCCCAATATTTATAACATGATCAATGGAAATACGTAAATGCTTCACAATGCAACCCCCCAAATGTTCAAGCCAAATCTACGCACGCACACACACACCAATGGCGGCAGAGCTGCATGCAAGGTGCCAGTCTGCCATTGGGAGCAACTTGGGGTTCAGTGTCTTGCCCAAGGACACTTCGGCATGTGGAGTCATGTGGGCCGGGAATCGAACCGCCAACCCTGCGATTAGCGGCCGACCCGCTCTACCACCTGAGCCACAGCCGCCACATAAATGAATAACTAGCTGGCTGGTATGAGGGAAATATAGACAAATTCAGTTTACTGATAAAACCCCAACCCTAAACGTATTTTGTACCATAACAATGCCATGTTCTTACCATGTCATTCTTTGAAGTACATTTGAGTAATATGCAAATAACATGATATAGTAATGAGTATTGCCATCTGATACCATCACACTGTATGGACTCCGTGCGTGCTGTAAAACAATGACTAACGTGAGACATTTAATTACACTC